>APFE030541257.1:143756-155315 GCA_000404065.3 Pinus taeda | reverse complement strand
GACTGGTGAACTTGGGTAATTGTGGGAGGAGGGTGTTATAAAGTGGTATCAAAGTGGGTCTCTGTTCTCTTTGGGTGATATTTGATACCATAGAGTGGTATTAGAGAATGGTTCACCACTTGGACTGGATGGGTGGAATGTCTTTGTCATGCATGCATGTCAGTGGTATATGTATTTTTTATGCATGTCAATGTCTATATATTGTTATGTATGTATTATTGTGGTTATGGTTGTCATGCATGGGGTCATGGTATGCAGTTGGCATTGTCATGCATGATGTCAATATATTGTTATGATTATGCTTATACATGTATCATGCCAAGTTGGTTGATGTTGTAGATGAGATATCCTCCCCTAAACTATACTAAGATATGTTGGTTATTTTTATGTTTAATTTATATGACATGGTATAGTTGCAGGAAGAAGAGGATCAAAGATGATTAGAAAAATGGTGGATTACAATTCACTAGACTCTCTCTACAGATCATATGAGCAACATAGTGATGATTTCTCCCCTCACATAACAAATACTTTGGGAAGTTTGACGGTAGAGATAAGAATTTTCAAAGCAAATAATGACAAAATCATTCAGTCACAAGAGAGACTTGCCAAGGCACATGATAAACAAGCAGAGGTCAATACAATTATACTTCAGAATTTATTAGAATTGCATAGACAAGGACCACTTAGGATCAGTCATGGATAGGAGCACAAGACTAATGGAGAATATTATAGCAGGTTTCATGGTGGGCATAGATCGGATAGAGATGACATGGTTAGATATGGCATATTCTCGGATACACCGAGAGGAGAGGAAGTGGACATGGGTTCTACTCTAGTTCTGGTTCATACATGTAACATGGTCATCTCCGCTATTATCCTTATAGGAGCAGTGACAGGGGATAGTTTCTAGATGAGATTAAGAAAGATAAGCCACCTACATTTGATGGATATTTAAAGAAGTCAGAATATGCATAGGCATTGTTGCTTTGGATGATGAAATTCTTTGAGCTGCATGATTACACAAAGAACATAAAGGCCATGATAGCTATATTCACCCTCAAAGTGAAAGCAAACGTCTGGTGGGAAGATGTGAAGCGTGTCAGAGACATCATGACATAGGAGTTGAATTGGCATGAATTCAAGGGACTTTTCCAGAAGAAATACTTGTTAGAGAGGTACTATGATAGTAAGGCCAAGAATTTACATGAGCTAAATATGGGATCGATGATAAATGAGGAGTACACAACTAATTTCTTGAAGTCATTGAGGTATGTACCATATCTTAAGGATGAAAAGGTCAAAGTTCAACGATTTTTCAGTGGATTACCATTAGCATTTAAGTATCAGATTAAGTCATTGGGAGGTTGAAAGACTATTATGAGGAATCAAAGCATAAGACAGAGTCTCAGTAGGGTTGAAAAGGGAAATACAAGACTAAAGGTAAATGGCCACCGAAGCAAACAATACCTCAATATGAAGGTGAGAAAGAGAATGATTTTCCTTACAAGAAGTTTAATGCAGTTGAGAAGGGACATGGGTTGCAGCCTGGAGAGCAGTATAATAGAGGCGGTAGTAGGGGTAAATTGTAGTGTTGGATATGTGGCAAGGAGAATCTCAAGAAGGATTGTCTGTTGTATCACAGTGGTAGGCCTTAGATCTACAATGCACAGGATGCATGAAAAATTAGGGATGTTGGGAAGAGCATTCCTCAGATCTATGCAACATTGGATAATAGGCAGGCGGATCACCAAGCATCTATTATTGAGATGGACAGTAAGTTTTATGATCAAGTTATTTCTATTTTGATTGAAGCTGGATCTAGTTTTAGTTATCTTAACCCTGACTTGGTGGATAAGTGTGGTTTAAGAAAAGAAGTGCATGTAGAGTCTTGGTTAGCAGTTGGCTACACGTACTAAGAAGAGAGTTCATCATGGGTAAGAGCTTGTGAATTTGAGTTAAATGGTATGCCTACGTTAGTGCATCTGAATGTACTTCAATTGGGATCATACAATATGATTTTAGGTATGGATTCGTTGTATCTTCATAGGACTGAGGTGGGTTGTTATGAAAAGGCTATTGAGTGTTTGGATGAGAATGGAGAACAAATAATTTTGTAGGGTAAGAATAAGGCAACATTAGTTAGAATGGTTAAATCTATGCAAGAAAAGTGCAGTCGTAGCAAAGGGTGTGTATTATTTGTAGCTCATGTCTCTAGTGATAAAGGTAAGGATGTTGAGGATGCAAAAGTCATGAATAGGTACCTACCCTTGCAACAGTTTCAGGACGTGTTTCCAATAGAGATTTCAGAGTTGCCTCTTCACAAGGAAGTGGACTTTCTATTGAGTTGGTACCAGGGTAACACCAGCATCAAAGGAACCATACAAGATGAGTACTCAGATTTAGTGGAATTAATGTTGCAGTTGAAGGAAATGCTTGACAAGGGATACATAAGGCCAAATGTGTCGCCTTGGGGTGCACCAGTGTTGTTTGTGAAGAAGAAAGACGATACTCTCAGGTTGTGCATGGATTATAGACAGTTGAACAAGGTGACGATCAACAACATGTATTCGTTGCCGAGGATTGTTGACTTGTTTGATCAATTGAAGGGAGTAGTAGTGTTGAGATTGCTAAGAGAGCATACATTGTATTCCAAGCTTAGTAAGTGCAATTTCTTTCAGACATAGGTATATTACTTGGAACATATTGTTTCCAAGGAAGGCATAGTAGTGGATCCAAAAAAGATAAAAGCTATCATGGAATGGGCAACTCCTAGGAATTTAGATGAAGTTAGGTCATTCACAGTGTTAGAAATTACTATAGGAGGTTCATCATGAATTTCTCACGAATTTCCTATCCTATTATATCATTACGGAGGAAATGAAATAAATTTTAATGGACAGAGGAATGTGTAGCAAGTTTTGAGTAGTTGAAGCAGTTGTTGAAAAATGCTCCAGTTCCAAATATTGCAGATTCAGATAAAGAGTTTGTGGTGGGTACAAATGCTTACAAGAGAGGACTTGGTGGAGTCTTGATGTAGGAAGGATAGGTGGTATTCTATGAATCAAGGAAACTAAATGAGCAGGAGCATAACTATGTGATGCATGATCTTGAGTTGGCAAAAATCATTTATGCATTGAAGACGTGGAGACACTATCTTCTTGGCAGGAGGTTCTTCTTGATGAGTGATCAAAGTGGGTTGAGGTACTTGTTTGACCAACTAAATCTAAATTCTAGGCAAGCTAGATGGTTAGCTAGACTCAGTGATTTTGACTTCAAGATCATGTACATTAAGGGAAAAGAGAACATAGTTGCAGATGCTCTTACTAGAAGGATACACGTAAATCATACAACAACTATGAGTTCTTATGGGACAGATTTATAGGATCAAATCTTACAAGTAAGACAACAAGATGATAGGTGCGAGGAGCTTAGGCACAGGTTAGAGCAACAGGCTACAGGTGATCAGGATGTGGACTATCGTCTCACAGCAGATGGTTTGGTCAAATTTAGTGACAAGATCCATGTGTCAGATAATAGTGAGCTCAATAATCTTATCTTGTAGGAATTTTGTGTTAAGATGCATTCAGGTCACCTAGGATATCAGAAGACATTGACAACGATTAAGAAGTTATACTATTGGCCGAATATGAAGAAAGAGGTAGTTGAGTTCATCGCAAGGTGTTTGGATTGTCAACAGGTAAAGGAAGAGTGTAAGCATCCAGGTGGTCTACTACAATGGATTCTTATTCTAGAGTGGGAATGGGAGGTCATTTCCATGGATTTCATCACACGTTTTCCGAGGACATCTAGACAACATGATTCTATTATGTTTGTGGTTGACAGTTTAACAAAGCTAGCACACTTCATTCCAATGAAGTCTACTTATTCAGCTAGTGATGTAACACATGTCTTCATCACAGAGATAGTGAGGTTGCATGGTGTTCCGAAGAAGATTGTGTTAGGAAAAAATGCTAAGTTCAATTCCAAGTTTTGGAATGAGTTATTTGTAGTTTTGGGTACAAAGTTGGCCCTTAGCACAACTTATCATCCGTAGACAGAGGGACAGACAGAGAGGGCCAATAGGATTTCGGAGGACATGTTGAGAATGTATGTTATGCATCAACATTGGAAGTGGGAAGAGTATCTTCTAGTAGTAGAGTTTGCTTACAACAATGGGTATCAGGAGTCCCCGAGAATGAGTCCATTTGAGGCAATAAATGGGTAGACTTGTAGTACTCCAATCAGTTGGGGTGATCCAAGGAATAGGGTGTTGATTAGACCAAACATGTTGGTAGAGATGGAACATGAAATGTAGGCTATCAAGAAGAATATAAAGGCAACACAAGAAATAAAAAAGAGTTACGTGGATCAACACAAGCCCTTTAAGGAGTTTTAGGTTAGGAGACAAGTGTATTTACGCATCAATCCTAGGAAGAGCTCCTTGAGGATTGGGTCATGTGCGAAGTTGGAACCTCTATATTGCAGGCCTTTAGAGATCCTTGAGAGGATTGGACTAGTGGCCTATAGACATACACTGCCTCCGACAGTGAAAGTCCATGATGTTTTCCGTGTTTCATTGCTTAAAATATATCTAATCATGTGATTTATTGGTCTATATTACAGGTGTAGCAAGAAGGAGAATTCGAACCGAAACCTCACTGCATTTTGTAGTGGAAACAACTCATGCTTTGGAACTGAGCAATTGAGCAAGTTAAAGTGCAATGGAGCCACTTTAGGCTTGATTAATCTACATGGGAGATGACTAATCAGATGCAGGCTAGGTATCCTTCATTATTTCCTGGTGGAGGCAAATGAGTTTTGGTATATGTACATATTTATGTATGGTTGTTATTATAAATACTGCAATGGGCTGTGCTATAAAGCTCCAATAAGTGGTATGGTTGTCATGTTGGTTTTTCTTTTCAGTAGGTTGTTCATTGTAAATATTGCATCAAGATAAGTTATAAATCTCCATGGGTAGTATGTTTTGGTTTTCAACGGTCTTGCTAGTTGTAGGTATCATAAAACACTGAGGATAGTGTTCCCCTAAGGGGGAGGGGCCTGTAACAGTCCTGAGTTAAAAGTTCATGTAATAAAGTTAATAAAGGAAAAATAAGACCAAGGTCATGGGACAATTATTCCAAGATGAATGTTGGGAAAAACACCTTAGTGGGTGTTCATTTGGTTTATTATGGCTAAGGGAAATTGACAAAGATAATGACAAAGAGGCATTATTTGAATTTATTTATGAAAATAATGGAAAATATGAGAAAAGGAAGGTGAAAGGTCACATGTTGCATGTGAGGAGGAAATTGAAGGAAAAATAATGGAAATTGAAGAAAATAGAGACCTCAATGATGAAAAGCCTTATGAGGATCAATTCACAACCTTTTGTTAGTTCAATTTTGGATTCTCTCTCTATTCTTTCATACTCTTGCACACTTAGAGCATTCTTGGAGCACTCTAGCATTGGAGAAAGGAAGACAAAGGAAGGAAAAAAAAGCAAACGGAAGCAAGGATCAAACAAGGAAGAGTTGGATCAAGCGTCTACAATGAGATTACTTTGTAGGTATCGAGTTGCATGTATGATTTCCTTGCTAGTTTTGGCATACATGGTACATGGATGTGTGTATTTGGTTCTCTTATTGTCATTGGCATGGGGTTTTCTTGGTGTGACAGTGGTTGTAGTTTTTCCTTTGCATTTCATGATAGCCATGGTGTGATGGGGTTCTTTCATTTGGTTCAGCTGGATTGACAGATAGTTTTGGAACCGGGTGAGGTGGTCTATGGAAATTTCCCAAGGGCCTAGAAATTCATTGACTAGTAATGGCAAGATACGTGGTAAATCCTAAGGGCGGAGACGGGAAAAAATCCTCAAGGTGTTGGTGAAGAAATCTGGTGGCATCCATGCTTGTTTAGGGCCTAATGATCCCTTGACCAGTTTGGTCGGGATTGCGGTAAATCATGGCAGTGTATGTTTATTTATTTGGGCCTAGAAATCCATTGACCAGTAATGGTAGGATTGCGGTAAAGCCTGGTTGTGTAGGTGAGGGTTTCAGGCCTATAAATCCCTTGACTGGTAGTGACGGGATATGTAGTAAAGCTTGAGGAAGACCTGATTTTTTTGTTGTGAGCTGCACATTCATTCTTGGAATATGGCACGGGGGTGATTGGTTGAAAGAAAGATTTGGTTCAGCCCAATCTATGGTTGGTTGGTACGTGGAAGTCCCTGACTTGGTTGGCTTTTGCATATGTTAATAAGATATATTTTCCTCTTGTATTTCATGAGTATTTATACTTGTTATTATGTGGCTTGGATGGTTGTTCTACCATTGTTATTATTCTGGCTATATGCTGGTTATAAGCATGGTTTTATGACAGACTTTAGTTATGGTTCTCATCATATTTTGACTAGTAAAAGAATGGATTATGAATGCATAACCTAATATATGTTATTGAAACTATTGTGAGAGGGCATCATACCTTCTTGATGATTTTTAGATAACTATGACAACCCTATGTTCAGATAATTTGTAAATTACATTTTCACAATGTGTTTGACGAAATGTATATCATGGTCAAGCCTTTTTAGGTCAGGTTCTTATCTAAGTTTTGCATTAATGGATTTTTCGTTGCGTCATTCATCATTCTGGAAAGTTCTATCAAGTTTTGGGCAGAGGTTTGGATCCTAGCCCTGAAAAAGTGGCTCAAATCTCGGGGTTACAAGCACAAAACTGAGTAAATTAGACTATAGTCTTTGGGAGGTAGGGTTATCCATGTGAATGGAGGCTTACAGTCATTGTTTTGCCTTGTTATGCATGTAATTGGAAGCCTAGGTTAGTGACAAAGAAATTTAACTCAGGGTTATTGAACTTGTAGTGGTTGGTTGGCTCCTGGGTGTCTTGTAGCTCCTAAGGATGGTCAATAAAGTTTTGGTTGGATGATTCCACTTCCTTAACTATACCTAGGAGGTTGAGTCATATGATTGTAACTCTTCGTCACATATTTACCTCGGTGGAATGGTGAACTTGTGTAAGTGTGGGAGGAGGGTATTACAATGGTTCTACCAGAAGAATCATGATTCCCACCCTCATCATCATGGTCATGATTCCCACCCTACATCCCTCACCGCTGTCAGTACCCTACTAGCTCTGATGATATGTCACATAAGATACATCATATCCCATAGATAATCCCTGTACAAACCCACAAAACTAGGATCTGCGGTGAAATCTTGAGCCCTCACAAGGCGGACTCCCGCATGAAACAAAACTCTAGCTAACCTGTCGCAATAGTCCATCCGAACTCATAAACTAGCCCTATGGCCCCAAATGCCCATGCCCCCCTGAGGATGTGTCTCACCCTCTTGGGCCTTACCCATGTCCTCATCTCCTCTGAAATCTGGTGGGGGAGGAGGCATGTCCACATCAAATGTGTCGATGCCTACAAAATGTATAGTACAAAAAAAATCCAATTTCATTAAACAATTTAATAAAACAAGGTAAAGAATATGCTAGAACAAATTTTATTCCAATTCATTAAAATAAGAAAATGAAACTAGATTTATTTAAATAAAACACTAATATTACCTCTATCATCTAGAGGCTTAACCTCTGTGAAGAAGATGTTGGGATACCCTCTCCAATCAATCCCCACATACGAAAATTCCAACATGACAAACATATGGTCATCCTCATTTCCCAGTAGCATCACTGCCTTGGGAGAAATCCTTGTCGGAAACTCTAGCAAACCCCTCTTGGGCCTCATCTTCCCCCATATGCGCATTTGGACCTCAGTGATCGGCCTAGGAGGGCAACGGTCAAATGCAAGCCTCGTCTATGGAAACCTCTCAAAAAGACAAACAAACTTGGAAGCGAAAGGGAAGGTCTCCCTCCCATGTCTCAATGCATAACATCTATCTAAAGCCATGCAAAACTGCCTAAAAAAATGGCAGACCATCTAATGCAACATGACATCTGAATCAAAGAATCAACATAATACAAAAGAGGGAAACTAATGTGCTGCCCATCACTACTAGAGTGTGCAATGGTCGTGAATAATAACAAGAGTCACCTAACCTCCTCTACAACAAAAGAAGAAATCTTTAATTGTCCACTAGAAACCTGAAAATCTGATGGACAAATCACATGAGGCCTGACATCTCTGAGTATGCAAGTTAACTCTCAACTTCAACATCATGGGAGACATCAGGGAACTGGGAAAAATCCTCCCCTCTGCTGGATAGGCCAGTGATAAAGTATATGTCCTCCTTAGTGGGCCTATACCACGTCGTAGGACTAACACGGAAACCCAACTTTGGGCACTCCATCAGCGGATCATATATGCCAGTAAAACAAAGTGTGCCTTCAGGGATATAGCCTCCTCATTGTACTTGAGGAGGCCCTCTCCCTCTATCTAGCCTACCGTGTTTGAACCATATTGTATGGGTCTGCCTACTACTCCTGCTGCAGCCCCCTCTGCTGAAGTCTCTACTATAAGATTGACATATAAAATACATCATCTTCATACATAAAATACAATTTTGATTAAATGAAACATGTATTTATAAATATGGAAACATAACTTTCAATGGAAATAAATAAATCACCAATGCACAGCAAAACATAGTCATGCACCAACACCAATGTGCTTTAAAACTATAACTGCACCACTATCGATGCACACATAAGTATGACGCACCACTATTGGTTCACAAATTTAACTTTTGATAGAGGTGTGACACACTTGTGCACCAATGCGCAAGTATAACATTTTCACATGGGTACGAAACAATCAGGTTATCAAACGCATTAAGCTACAACTATATTTTTAAATATTATTTTTGCATTGCGTTTGGTAAATATAAAGGCACCGGGTTTGACACACCAACGTACAATCTATCATATCTTTCCCAGTGCATTTCATTTACAAAACACATCGCAACAATTGCGGTGTGTTATGTTCACGCACTAACATGTGGTGCACCCTGTAAATTTGCAGGGCACACCACGCTTGGTGCGAGATGAACATATTGAGTGCACCACAAAGTGGTTTTTTTTTTTTTTTTTTTTTTTTTTTAAACAGTGGAAAAATTAACCTAATTTTCAATTCTAATATGCTAAAAACTTAAATTACAATATTGTGGATACGTAATGGAGAAAAACAAATTTTAACACCATTTGAAAAAGTTGGAAACTCAAACAATGAGCACGATACAGAAAGATGGCGAGCAAGAGAAGCATCGACATCAGGGCACTTGAATGTGGCAAGAGTGGCACCAATTCTTATGAGATCTCATGCACTGTAGATGGTAAAAAAGAAAATTACGGTGGGCATGGTTTTTCTTATTTAACCCTCTTTCAGTACGTTTAGCTAACAACAACAGGGCAGGATATATCCAAAAGCACCACTTGTTTTTTCATTAAAAAATATCGCTGTGAATTTCGTGAGATGCCTCGAGATGTTTCTATACACATACTACATTGGCGTTGTGGTTTTACTATAGCACCGCTTTACTTTTAGAAATTAAACAATGCCTAACGGTTCTCTTTAGAAGAAGCCTCGGGGGCATTTTAATACATTTACCACACTGAAACATCATTGGAAAATAACACCACATTTTTCCAAAATTTAAAACTACAGTGGTGCTCCTTAGTGGTATGCACGAGGTCATTTTTCTACATGAAGGGCACCGACGCTATCTACTGTTAATGCGCCGATGTGTTGTGTTATTTAGCGCACCGTGTTTTTTATTTCTTTTATTTTATAAAAATAAAATTTCCACAATGCAACATGTTATATGAAGCACTGGTGCTTATCTGTTTAGTAAAACACCAGTGCGTTTGTATATTTTATATGCACTATTCAAAAAAATCCACTAAAATGCCCACCCGCCCTCCTCCACTAGTGATCTCCACTACAAACGAATTTTTAGGCTATTTTTATAGGGGCTTCCACAAAAACCTCCACTAGGTCTTTTCCTTGTAGTGAGATTGTGATCAAACTTAATATTTTTTCTATGTGGTTCACGTACCCAAAGATCAGGGGCCACTATGTCCATAAAATATTTGTACCAGGTAGATCCACTTGAAGGGATCAATTATTGTTGGCTCAATCATGAAGACTAACATCGAGAGTGTTGAGACGATTGAACCAGTGACCTCTCAATAAAACATGTGCTTTAACAAAGGGAACTCGATCACTTGAGCTAGCCCTCGGGGCTGATCAAACTTAATATTGAATTAATAAATAAAATAATTTTATTTATGAGAAAATATTTATTATAATATTTTTTAATTTTTCTTTTAAATATGGTATTAGATAAGTATACTTATTAATTTTAAATTTAAATACAAATAAAAATTTAAAATATATAAATTTGGTAATGAATAAGGCTTCCCTAAGCGTTGGATGCAAAGCCTTATTGTATTTATCTTTAAAATCAGGGATAAAATCATTTCCTCTAATTACAAGTCCATTATGATTAGCCACATTTTAGCCAAACTGTATGGGCTTATTTTGGAAAAGAAGATTAGCCTTTGGCTTGAAAACTAGGGTAAAAGAACTAAAGGATAAGTTGGATTTAGGAGACATTGCTCAACTGTAGACCATGTTGTTATTCTTAGGATCATTACAAAGATATGTCGTAATAATAAAATTGATATTTTTTGTTGTTTTGTTGACTTTTGAAAAGTTTTCGACACAGTTCCTTAGGACAAGCTATGGAAGAGGCTAGAAGAGATAACAATGCCTCTCGAGTTGAGGGTTGTTGTGACTAGGCTATACGAGAATATTATTGCCAAGTTTAGGACCACTGAATGTTGGTGAGAAGAAATTAAATGGAATATCATAGTTAAGCAAGGGTATCCCCTATCCCCTACCCTTTTTGGCATTTACATTGGTAAGCTAGAAGAGTGTTTGGAAGTTGCAAGATATGATGACCCTAGGCTCACTGGTATGGTCATTACTTTTCTCCTTTATGCTGATGATATTGTTCTTCTAGCCAAGAGCCCTAACAATCTCGACAAACAACTTAGAATGCTCCAGGATGGGTATGTCAGTTAATATTGACAAGACTAAAGTCACGATAATCAAATCCAAAAATATAAGTTTCTTCATACAAATATATAGGAATTGACATTCATCATGAGCTCAAGTGGAATTATAACATTGAAAAAAGAATAATTAGAGGTTGGAAAGCTTATTATGGGCTTGAAAACAATTGTAAGTTGACAATCTTTGGGTATGGAGTAAAAAAAGTTCCTCTTTGAGACTCTCGTCACCCCTTGTTATTTTATATGGATGTGAGTTTTGGGGTTGCAGTATATCTAGACAATTGTGGAGGAAGATTGAGCTGATCCAAAAGCAATTAATAACCTACAACCTCAAGATTAAAGGAAATAATCCCAACCCTATCCTCTTGATTGAATCTAGCCTTTCCCCTATTGAAAACATGGCTATTTTTAGGTATCTCATGTATAAGAAGAAGTTATATGACATGGAAGCCAAAAGGTTCCCCAAAATTGTTTCTAACTCTAGCAACCCCCTCACCCACCA
>APFE030541257.1:63113-143440 GCA_000404065.3 Pinus taeda | reverse complement strand
AAGGAGATCATCTTGGAGAATAATGATAATATTAAAAATATTATTACTTCCAAATTTAAGGATAAGTTGTGGGATGATAATGAGTTAGAGGGAAAAAAGAAGCTAAGGAGAAACAATTATTTTTTTTTTTTCTTGACCATTGCTAAGAAGAAAATGAGTATTGCCAAGATAAAACTAATTATCTTGAACTTCAAAGTGAAATCGAGTGATAGTTAATTCAAAAGACACCTTGGGGCGAAATAGTCTATCACCTTTGTGATACTAAGCGGGTTGAAGATGAAAATCACTTTCTCTTGGATTGTCCAACTCTTACACACATTCGTTCTAATTTTCAAAATCTTTGTTATGCTACCAACCTTCTTGAGTCATTTAGTCAACAAAATTCTAGTGATGTGGGAATGCTTCTCTCCCTTCTTTTCAATGTTAGAAATGAACTATTAAAAAATCTAAATTAATCTTTTGCTTTCTTAAAATCCGATAAACCATATTAGTCTTAGTAGACATTAATGTTCAAATATTTTTTAATATTTATTTATATTATATAATAAAATAAAATATAATATAATATATTTTATTTAAAATTATATATATATGGATGGTAAATACAAGCTATGCCTGGTAAATAAATAAATAAAAAATTGATTAGAGAAATGTTACACGAAAAATTAAAAACAATTTAAAGAAAGTAAATACGAGTAAGAAAAAATACATATATTAAGATTTAAAAAGGGGCAAATACACGCTTATCACGAACCAAAAGGAGAAAAAGATCACGGAGATGTGACATGAATATCTTAAATTAAAAAGTGGGGATTAAAGTTGTGTGTTATTGGACAAGAACTAGCATATGTGACTACTTTTATTAATGACATCTTAAATCTAATTTTAAAAACAATTTAAAGAAAAACTAAATACATGTGAAAAAAACATGTTTATACATGTGAACAAAAACATGTTTATATTTAAATATGTATAGAATAAATGTTAAAAATATTTAAGAAAGTTGGTAAGTATTAAATAATTTAATATAAATAAAAAATATATAGACAATTAATATAAAAATGAAAACTAAATATAAAATAGAAAAAACACAAATATTATTAAAAATAATTTTATAATATTTCTTATTGGAGTGGTAACAGAAAGAGCAGAGGTTCGGGAGATGTCATATAACTCTTCTCTCACGTGTTATTTATTATAATCAGTTGTGTCGAGGAAGCTTTATTTGGCATGCGTTTGGTGAAGGTTTTAGAGAAGCTCATAAGATTATTTCACACTGGTTTGGTCGTGGGGCTTGCTTGTGAGTGTCTGGTGATGATTGGTAAGTCTGCGGTGGGAGGAACTTCTTCAAGTGCGCAGGGTGGATTCCAATCCAAGCCATTTATCATCCCTTGATTTAAGCTTACTAAGTTTGGATATGCATTTGGGAAGCATGGTGCTTCTTCAACTTTGGTGGTGGTACATGGTGTAGTCTTTTGGGACCCTAGGTCATTGTGTCTGGCAGTGATAAGTGGTAAATTCTTATAGTTTGGGTGTGCAGGAGTTCATGTAGCGAGGGATGCCCTCACATTTACTATTGGGACATCCAGCTTCTCTATTACATAGGTATATTCATACAGTTTGACTATTTCTGGTTCTTTTGAATGGTGCACTGAGCAATCTAGTCTTGTTATCTTCATGGGAGTTGTCTTCTGCCTGGTGCTCACCGCGGTGATTGCAAAAGGTTGTGGCAACCCCCTTGAGGTGTATGGTAACCACCCTGGGTGTAATTCACCCCTAGGGATTCAGTGCGAAGGCTAGTTAAGTGGTGGATCTAGGCCGTAAGGTCTGGGCATTTCCTAGTGCGTAAGGAGGATGAGAAGTTGTCGTGTCTAGGATTGAGGTGATTTGGAGTGGGTAACAAACATTTTCACCTAGTTTGGCGATCAAAAGAGCGTCCTTGTTATAGTTTTCTTGTTGTCTCGTCTTGTAGGTTCTAGGTTTATGCTTATTTAGAAGGGGCACGTAAGGCTGCTCATAATTGTTGTTTTTCTTGGTGTGACTTTCTTTCGAATTTCAGTGAGTGAGTAGGTAGGTAGGCGATGTAACACCAAGGGGGCCACACTTGTAGAGGTGTTGGCCCTCAGGGTCTTGGTGTTGTGCATCATGTGGAACATTAGGACGTTGGGGAAGAGGTAAACCAACAATCTTCCAATTCTTGAGGTAGAGTCGATTTACCCCCTCCATTTGATTCTCTTGAAGCTTAGTTGTGGTAGGTCACATTGTTGGTGGAACAATTAGTCCGCGACTGACACGAATACTGCAACGAGGTCATTGCTTTCATGAATGTTCTTCATCACAAAAAGTGGCACAATATGGATATGTTGGTTTCTCTCTGACGTGGGCATAAGCGAATCCAAGATAAACATGACTATGTGAAAGGAAAATTGGTGCATATGGAAGCCCACATGCATGAGGCCTTCTATCCTCCTCTGTCGCTTGACATTGAGTGGAATTCTCCTGGTTTGGATAATGTTGTTAACTAAAGGTGGTTTTTGGTTGTTTTTGGGTTTTGGGACTCTTTTGGTTAATGTGGGCAATCTGCCTTAGGCTACTTGGCTTTCTCTTATTGTTGTCTTTTTGTTTTTGGGTTTTGGGACTATTTTGGTTAATGTGAGAATCTGCATTAGGCTACTTAGCTTTCTCTTATTGTTGTCGTTTTGTTTTTGTCATTATCTCCTAGCCAACAAGTTTAGTAGGAATGTGGCAGAGATCATTTTATCTATAAGCTTACCATGATGTACTCTTATAATGAATTAATAGAAAATATTGATTTACGAAAAATATACATAATATTAAATAAAAATATATAAAACTTTGGAAAAAATTTAAAAATTATTCTAAAATCGTAAATTTTTTAATATATATATATATATATATATATATATATATATATATAATATATATATATATAATATATATATATATATGTTGGAGATCCACTATCACTCAAAAAATGGAAGGAGCTCTGGAAGCCTTTGCAACGACTAGGGTTTTTCCCTAGCCATCCAATCTTTTCTTTGTTTGCATGGATTTTCTACAGATCATTCAATGTCGAATCCCCATCATTGGGTAAAAGAGACAATTTCTTTTGCAGATATGATTATCGGTCAAGCTACTTCTTCTTCAGTTTTGTACAGTTCTATTTTGAAATTTGGTTTTTGTCTTCCAATGGTTTAATAAATCCCTTCTCTCAATGTTCTTATGGATAAAGAATCTTTTTGTTGTGAAAAATATTTTTTGGAGAATGGCTTGGTTGTAGGTTTAATGGGCATTGGCCATAGTTGGCCAATGCCCGCAAATGGATCTTTGAGTCATGGAAAACCCTTTTGACGGACACACTCAACATTTACCTTATGGCTTAGGGTTTTTTAGTGTGGTTTTTGATAATATAGAGGACAAAAATTCCATCTATGAAGCTAACTCATGGTTTTGGGTAGTGTTGGTCTCTTTATGCAGTGATGGACTCCCACTTTTGATCTGATAACGACATCAATCTCCACAGCGCCAGTTTGGGTGAGGCTTCTGAACCTTTCCTTACATTTTTGGAATTTTACATCATTTTCCTCCATTGGGAAAGTTTTATTGTTGTTGTTATGAAATAGATAATTTTACAAGACTACTTATGCCCGCATTTGAGTGGAGATGGACTTCAACAAGGGCTTTCTCGTAAATATTAATTTGACGGCTCCAAGCTATGTTTGGGTCCAAAATATCGACTATGAGAATATTTCATTTCAACATAAAACATGTTATGAAATGGGGCATGTAATTAAAAACTGCCCCAAACATTCTTAGAGTAATAAAGATAAGAAAAAATTCCGAAGGCCTAAATGGTGTGAAGGAGTGCAAGGTGATCACTATATGGTATATAAAAATGAAAAACTTTAAGACAAGAAAGAACCAAAAGACAATAAGGAAGAAGATATGGCCAAAGAAAATGCATTTGTGACATCATAATCTAACTAGGAAAAATTGGATGCCAATGTGGATCCTCTAGTCGCTAGTAAGGATTCCCTGAAAGCAACGTTAGTGAAAAAGCAATAATCCCTCGTGGAAAATAGATCCCCTATGGAAACTCTAAGTAATATCATTGAAAAGGAAACTTCTTGGGCAAATCAGGCGGATGAGGAAGATTTCAAGAATATTATTGTGCACTTTCCAAAGAATGATCCTCTAGAATTTGTAGAAAATTTGGGTTATCCTCATGGGGAACTTGTTTGAGGGTTTGGATCGAGCCTTCATGCTCAACCTCAAATTTGAAAACTTTGGATATCTCCGAAACACGCAAATGGTTCTATCGATGTGTATCTATTCCATTTAAATAATAATAATAATAATAAATATATATATATATATATTAAAATTTCAAGTATCAATTGGGGTTGTCTTGGTCGATTGGGTGGAATGGTTGTTATCTTCTCTACCTAGGTTCAAATCCCTGATAGTGACATGATGAGTTATAATGCCTTGACAATTATTGCCCCCTAAGTAGGGTGCTTAGGAGCAGTCATTCCCCCCCGGCCTTAATATGATGTCATCTCACATGAAAGGGGGTTGTGGAACCCACTATACTTGGCGCATTGCATGCACTCTCGTCACTTCATCAACTAAGGCACGAAGCCAAAATTAGGTTAAACATCATTTGTCAATATTGCATGCAACATAGGGAGGTATTGGAGGACTTAACAGGAAAATTCTATATGGTAGAGCTTGAGAAAATACTTGACAGTATAGACTGCAAGATTGCCTTTCTACCAGGGGATTAACTAGCATCTCCTTCTCCTTGGATGAGGGTAGTGACCAGCCAACACGGATGCTTAGAGATTTTCCCCAATAGTTTTTATGACTCATTGGTTTTTTGTAATGTCCCCATTTTCACTTTTCCTTATGATGCAGTTAGGATGGATTTCTATCATGTGATAGCCATGTCACATGAGCTAGATTACATCATTAGTGGGCCTGAAGGATTTTTGGAAGAGTTTTATGTGCTCTGATAGGGTTCACTCATTATGTCTCATCATTAGGGTTAGTTCCAAACATTTCGTTCTTAGTTCAGTTACATTTCAATGATTCCCGTAAAATGAGGTTATTATTAGCATATTTTAATTGGGTATGCTTAAGGTGTCATTTGGGGAGGATTATTTGGAGAAACACCTTAGTGCAATAGCTCGTTGGAGACAACATGAAGAGATCTATACAATGGGATGGTGAAAAGTGATTTGAATGGTTGGAGGAAGCATGGTATCCGAATAATTATTTCCTAGGATTAAAAGTGATTTTAATTTGTCCCTTAACTAAATAAAAGAAGGGAAAAATGCTTAATTGGAGTAAAGGTTAGAAGGGGAAAAGTGGCTTGAATAAAATGAAATAAAATGTCACTTAAATTAAGAAAAGGAGAGAAGCTTCTAGAGTGAGAATAAAATAATTAAATAAAGTACTTCTCGAAGGACGGAGAGAGATCCATCAAGCCTTTAAAAGTAGGAGAAGTAAGTAATTTGGGGATATCTTGGATTTGGAGTATTTTTCTGTTGAAGAGGTTTGGAATGTGGTTCTCAGCTTTTAGAAAGCCCTAGGATGAAAACCCTTGGGTTATTGGTGTGTTGGGGAAAACCCCAACTCACTTATGGATATTTCATTAAGGAATCTCACAGAGCTTCAACATTATCAACAAATTGGAGTGGGGATCACATAGATCTCCACTAGGGGCTACATCTCTAGTGATTTGAGGAGCTATTGTCATTAATTGTTGCCATTGTAACAAGTTCACTTATTAATATAATAAGGCTGGATCCAACCAAATTTGCGGTTATTTCTTGTGCATTTTGTGTTGAAATTTTTTGGGTTTATTTTGTGCCGATATTTCCTGCACGTAAATGTATTATCTGTTAAGAAATTTTGTGGCAATTTTTTCTAAAGCATTTTTTCTGGAAGCCCTAAGTAAAAATAAAATGGAATATTAGTGTTATAAAGTTCTTTAAATTTTGTTTTTTTGGAACATTACAATGGTATCAAAGCTGATTTTCCTACTAACCTAAGGGTTTCTATTATAGATCGATTTTGAGCCAAGTTCGTGGTAGCTACTAAGGCCAAAATTATCGAATAAGAAGGCCAAATTTCAGGAGTATAAGGAAGCTGAAGTTTGAAGTCTCCTTGAAGGCCAAATTTGTGTCAAAAAGGAAAGCCAAATTTCTTAGTTTAGAAGGAGATTGAGGCTACCATCTACAAGGCTAAGAATTGTTGTGAAAGCCGAGGTGTTATTTTTAGAAGCAATCAAAACCATGGTGTCCAGAACAGGGGTGCTAAGTGATGGATTGTCATTAATGTAAATGATGAAAGACTTGAGGAGTGAAATGCGTTTGGTGGATGGAATCAAAGTTTGTATTATAGCTTGAGTATGGTTCCACTTAGTGATTGATAAAACGAAAAGGTGAAATGATTGAAGCATAATAATTGTATGTTGTTTGTGATCAAGGTATTTGGCATACGTGACGAGTTGTGATTGAAGATTATGGAGTCATTGTATGGTGCGATTAAAAGACCCGTGGATTGTGATGGTTTGTAAAAAAAAGTGCGCTTCTATACATTGTGATTGATCAGAACCAATCGAATTGGATCTTTGGCGGCAACAATAAACAACTCAAGGGACATTTTTTTTTAATATCCTGCTTGAAGCGGAACTTGTCAATCCGTTCTCTGAGGCCGAGGTCGTAGAGGTCACTTTCATCTGATGTTGCCTTGGTAATTTTCATGACAAGATTGAGCCATATACTACGATCAAGCATTTGTAGAGATCACACAAGGAGGGTACGTAATTTAAGGTTTTCATGAATCCTATCTAGCGCAAACTAATCAATCATTTTCTCCTATTAAGAAATCACCATGATAATAATGCCGCCAAAATTCAACTACAGATCTGGAAAATCGCCATCATTTTGCTTATTACTCGGTAAAATGAGTGATTGAGGCCGTGATCAGTGGTATCCATGATCTTGAGTGATTAGAGGTATTATCTATCATTAAGGAGTGCGAAAATGTCGGTGCTTGTCATTCAATCTATGTTTTGACACGTGTGTGTGGCTATATCTCTATGGACGAATCTCATGTCATTGTTCTCTGCACATGCAAATCTTTGAAGTTCATTTCTGGTGGATCTGAGGGTGTGTCTATGTGCTAAATTGTATTAGTCTCTCTCTATTCTGGTGCGATGATAACTGCTATGGTATGTTGGTATGAATAGTTAACCTGTGCAACGACTTTCAATGATAAAGTGATATGTTGTATGTTTTAATCTAGTTTGGCATCTCTATTACTAGGGTTAAAATATTGTTTCAGATAATGAAATGTTGAAATAATGTTGTTGGAGCTAGATATGTGATTAGTATCATAGGAATCATAGTGTTTCAAAACTATGTCTTCTAGTTTTCTTGATCAATGATAAAGTCAAGCGTATTGTGGTTTATGTTTATGATTTGTTAATTGATTGCTTGTTAAAACATGACAAGGGTAACTAGTATTCTTGCATGGTTACTTATCTGTCTTAAGTGCTACTAGTCAAAGTTGATTGACAATATTGGTATGTGTGAGGTTGTTGCCAATGATAAGCACAAAATTAGTGTTTGCAAAGATTCATATGTATGCCATGTATAATATATTGTTGCATTTTTTGTGTGTGCATAATCATAAAACTCAATAAACTCTTAAAACCACACACATTCCAAACTCCAAATAGAAACAGAGAATGAAGGAAACTCCATTTATTCCAGGCAACAATGGTTGAGTTATCATAACAAGTAGAAGGAAAATTATCTTGTTGATGATTGGATGTGACCCATAGCCATTAGAGTTTGACTTTGGACAGTTGTGGGCACATAACCATAGGTCCAAGCTTAGAAACAAATTTTGGTAGGTGGATGCACATTGAAGAGAAACAAATTATGATTTTGGCGCCATGGAGGTAAGCAAAGAAATACGTTTGGACATAGTTCACATGGTTTAGTGGCATGTTGACAATGTTGTAGGAGATGCTAGTGTTAGTGCAATCTTGTTAATCCATATGTTGTAGATGTCATACTTATTCTATGGTGAGAGCACAATTATGTTGAGAAAATTTTGATTGTGTTTAAGACTATGTTGTTGTTAGTATTTAATGTTGTTGATATATGTGTGAAGGGAAATTTGGTTTGTGAGCAGAGATTGGTTGTGTCTTGCAGTTATATTGCTATGATTTTATACACATTGCCATGCCCTTTGTAGTGCCGACTTATGTTACACATTGAGTGGGCAGTAATATAGTAAAAATGGAGTATGTAATACAACTCTTAAATTACCACAACAATGCATTAGCTAATGCCTTAAACCACAATTCTATTTTGGGCCAGAGAAAAAGGCAAAATGACATACCCTTCTCAAGAGGAGTCCATGCTATTCTATAGTTGGAGTAGCTGAGGGATCTGCAAAAAGAACATGGCATAAGGAATTTTCTCTTTACACTTGTGTCAGATGTGAAGATCATGAAGGTGACTAAGAAATTCCCCCTTGATTTGTAGAAATTAGACTCACAACTTTCCAGGGTGAACCGACCAGATTTGAGATTTTAAATTGGGCCCTAAAACTAACAATGCTTGCCTTGATAAAACAAAATTTCTTGGAGCACCCTTGTGAGGCGATTAGACTTATTGTTGCCTCTTGTCTAAGTGAGATCATAAGGATAACTTCATATATATCTCCTTAAAATGATGACATCATGAGCTAAATATTCCAGCTTATGGAAGAAAGTTCTCAGAATTTGCATGACATTGTGGGTCCTACATGTGGAAAGAGGCTCAAGATTTTAGAGATAATGGCTAGAGTTATGTGTAACCATGATGCCATTTGAAAGATGATGTAATATATATTATTGGCCATTTGGAGGAAGTAACATATTATCTCACCTATTTCTTATGAATCAGTCGAAAGGTTGGTTGAGCAGAACACGAAATTGTTTAGAAGTCAATTAACCAAGGAGGAATTAATGAGGATGAAAAAGAAATATATGTCCGTCTAATCATTTGAGTAGTGAGAACAAAGATGCAAAGGTACAAATGAGTAACAAGAGTGATTTGAGGAGGAAAAATATTTGCTTCAACTATAAGGGGTCTTGGGGGCTTAATCACTCATGCTCAGGTAAAATGGTACAGATGACAGGGGTAGTGTAATGACCAAAGGTTGTATACACATCAGAAATATTTAAAATACTTTGAAGACAAGGACATCCATCGTAGGATAGTAATTGTAAATTGTATATTGTATAAAATAAAGATGATTACAATTGAAAATGAGGGCCTGCTCATATACCCTAGGCAGGTTCCCTTCCACGAACGGTCATGTCTCTAAGACATGCCTTTTCATTACTAACTAACTAACCATTAGTTAATTAATTATTACTTATATTTATATTTATTATTATTTCTATATGAATTATATTCATATCATTTCCTCTCCCTTCAAGAAGCTTTGTCCTCAAATCTTACTAAGAACATCTTCTCGTCTTTGAAATTTCATCTTCGTTGATACAAGATGATATGATACTTTGAGTGATAGAAAAAAATTGTCGTACTAAGAACGAATCGTACCATCCTAAATTAATCTTTCGGGGAGTCTTCTGATCTTTGGAGAAGTGTCGTGAATAGTTATCGTATGATTGTATTTTGCAAACTTCATTATTCCTAGGAACACAATTTTGTCATATATTTTCCGAGTGATACTGGTACGTAGCTTGATTGGAAAGTCTGCTCTTGTGATTCAGATGTTGATACATATCTCCTTTGGTTTGGCTTTCCCTTATCATGTTAGTGGTTGATTCCTGATTTTGTTCGGGCACTGTTGTTGTTGAGCGGTGGACTGAATCATCATTTAGAATGTCCATCATTTGAATTGCAAATTCTGCATATGTTTTAACTTCTCTAGATTCCTCTTCTTCCTTACTTGTGATATTGATTGGATCAATATTTATTCCTTTATCTTCAACTTTGACTGAAATGATTGATGACTTCAATACTTCACCTTGAAGTTATTCTAACTTGTCATTCAATGATTTCTTGTCGTTTTTATTTTTTTTTAATTTGCGTAAGTAGGGTTTGCTTATGATTCCTTAGATGTACAAGTTCATCCTTTAATGAATTGTTGACTTTATTCTTAGTAGCTTCATCATCTTTTAAACTTTTGATTTGTTCTAATAATGTTTGTGTAAGGCCCTTTTAACACAAATCTTCTTCTTCTTGTTCTAATAAACGTTTTTTGAGTTCCTTCTTTGTGGCTTTAGCTTTCTTGACTTGTTCAAGTAGTTTTTCTTGGTGATTTCTGAGGCGCGAAATTTCCTTGTCTTTACTGCAGATGACTTCTTCAAGCTCCTTTTGCTTCTTTGACATAGTTCTTTTAGTATCTTGAATCATTGCTTTTGAAACATCCTTAAAGTCTTCTATTGATGATGTTATTGATTATGATTTGCTTGTTATGTCTCGAAATGTGAACATTTTCCCCTTATAAGGAAACATCAAAACTTGTTTCTCTATGTTTGACATGAATGTACCCAAATCCTTAAACCAAGGTTAACCGAGAATGATGTCAATCTTTCTATTCCCATAGTTACAACACAAATTGAGATACGCACTCATAATGATCTATTGTCACTAGAAAATCACTAATTAATACTCTTTTTGGCCAAAAATATTTTTCCTTTCACTAATGCTTGGCTCTAGAATTAATAACTTATTTTCCAATTTAATGTTGATGTAATTTTCCTAGTTGCTTGTGCTGATAGTGATATTAATTTCTCTTCCTTGGATACGTCCTTTTATTGCAATTAAATTGTGATCCATAACTAAAAGATACTTATAGGAAAATCGACCTTCCTTCATCATTTTCGAATTAGGCTCCATTTTTTTTTCTACAACGGTTGTCTTTTCTTTTGTCTTCATTGAAATGGATTAGGGTTTTTATGATAACCCCCTTAAATTTTTTAATATGCTTTGTATGAGTATACAAAGTGTGAAAACCCGGCTTCCTCAATAGCCTTTACACTTCCTTGGTAATACCTGTTCTTTTAAATAACTTGAATGTGAGAGGTACCTTTCGTATTATTTTATTATAATACTTTCTCTCCTTTTTTTTTCAATTAAATTAATTAAGATGTAATTATATAATAAAATTATATGGTGTAATTAATTATATTATAATATTAATTAACTTAATGTTATCATCAAATCATGTTTTTAAAAGGGACGTGGCCGTGAAGCGTGAATGGATGACTGGCTTTCATGCAGGTGCCAGTTGACTTGGATGCAAGTTGAACAATGGTACGATCAGACTAGCACCTGGTTGACTGTGGATGGTAGTGTGTATAGTGTATCCGCCTATGGCCAGGAGGTGCTATGGTCCAGCTGACAGGAGCAGTGACAGACATAGGGACAAACACAACGATGGGAATGTCGAGAGCGGTGGGCATTGGCTGAGTCTAGAAAGTGGAAGAGAGTAGCATTTGTGAAAATGTTGACGAAAATAGAACAGGGAAAATGGTGGTACTAGTGGCCCATGGGGAGCGATTACGGCTAGAGTGGCAACGGCTTTGATGTGGTCGTTGGTTGGGTGTTGTTTCAGATGGTGGCCAGGTTTCGGTGGAATTCATAATGAATGATGTTTAATGTGGAATTTACATCGGGCAGTCGTCGGATGATATGCACCGATGACTGTAGCGGGTGAAAGGTGGAGGAAAATTCTGAGCTTTTATGGCAGTTGTGATAGTTGTGGGGGGACGTTTAGACACAACACTATTTTTGTTTTGTTTTTTTTTGTTATAGAAAGAGGGTTATAGTCGTGTGGGCAGACGAATAACATTAATGGGGGGATGACTGGGCAACACTGTTGCAGGTATTTAGTATATATATATATATATTTTATATTTATTTAAAGCCCATATATATATATAAAATAGGCAAGGGTCTTTGACGAATCAACGAAGGATAAACTCCGAAAGGTGTAATGAAATGCTTCAATCTTGACGGAAAAACTGTTGATGAAATCTTGGTGGTTAATGGCCTGGATCAAAGAACATGACTCTGTGCAGCAATTGAGTGGCCAAAGGATTGAAATGCTCTGATACCAATGTAATGACCAAAGGTCATATACGCAACGGAAATATTTAAAATACTTCAAAGACAAGGACATCCATCATAGGATAGTAATTGTAAATTGTATATTGTATAAAATAATTGATATAGGATGATTATAATTAAAAATGAGGGCCTTCTTATATACCCTAGGCAGGCACCCTTCCACGAATGGTCATGTCTCTAAGATATGCCTTTTCATTACTAACTAACTAACCATTAATTAATTACTTATTATTTATATTTATATTTATTATTATTTCTATATGAATTATATTCATAACAGGTAGAATAATAGGAGATTCCTTTTGATCAATTTGATGAGGATTCTTCTACCATAGTTGAGTTTATTGACTTTCACAAGGATACCTTTGAAGAGAATGAACAATCATGTGAAGATGTTGATAACAAATCACTTGTGCATCCATGTTTGATGGATGAAAATAATGAGCAACAAATTAATCCCATGTGTGAAATAGGCCAAGGAGAAGACATTTAGGGAGACTTGGGGGATGAGCCACTAGTGATGATCCGACATGAAGAGCACATAGAGGTGTAAGGAAATGAGGAGGAGGATATGCATAGTGTGCATGATGAGCCATATTTGGAGAGCTAGTTGAAGGCTTAAGTTGGAGTAGTGGTTGAGGGAGTTGAGCATCCATCTTTGGGGCTAACCATTGACGAGGTACAAATAGGTGTAGAGATATCCAATAGGGCTACAAGACTTCTAGATGTTAGCTATCAGGAGATGATTAAGCAAATTAAGATAGATCTTATGGCGATGAGGAAGAAGGCTTATACACTTTGAGGCATGAAGAGGTGCAACTAAGTGCATAGATATCCAGTAGGGCTACAATACTTCCATATGTTAGTCGCCATGAGAAGATTGAACATATCAACATAGATATTATGGTGATGAGGAAGAAGGCCTCAACACCTCGAGGCACCATATTTTAGGAGATTAGTAAACTAGAGGAGCTTGGAGTGGCATGTGCCAAGTTAGAAGCCAAGGCACCTAGTATTTGGGAATAACTAAAACCCCTAGCAAGGTAGCAAGAGGAGTATACTTGGGTGTTTCATATCTGCCCTCTTTGAGAGTACATAGACAAGGATTTTGGTACTATTAAGACACTTCAACATAATGGGGAAGAGGTTTGGTATAGGGAGAAAGGTGTGAATCCTTTTAGATCGTTTTTACAGGTTGGTTAAGATCAAACGATGGCCTAGAAATTTAGGAGCATTCCGATTGGAATCAAAGTGGCACAACTTCAACATGGTAGGATTATTTCTTATGCGAGAATTTATGCACAAGATCAATTCCAAAGGATGGATTGGCAGGAGATTATGAGTTGGTATTCTATTGATGGGAGGATTCCTAGAGAGATACTCTCAGTCAAGGGCATTGCATAGCGGGAGCCCTTAGACATGAGGGATATGAGATGCTTCATGTGGTATTGGGATCTAGGTGGATCTATTGATAGGAGGATTAGCGAGAGGTTAGTTTGGGATCCAAGTATTGAAGGATTTGTTCATGATGGGATAACATGGAGGCATGGTGTGGCATAATGGTCTATATGGGATTCTAATATTGGTGTATAAATGCCTCTACAATTGATAGATGTTGATTTATTGAGGGGAAGTACTCTTAGGGTGGGAGGATTTGTAATGTCCCCATTTTTAGTTTTCCTTATGATGCAATTAGGATGGATTTCCAGGGTGTGTGACAACAATATCACAGGAGCGAGATTACATCCTTAAAAGGCCCGAAGGGTTTTTGGAGGAGTTTTATGGGGTCTCATGGGGTTCACTCATTATCTCTCATCACTAGGGTCAATTCCACACAGTTTGTTCTTGGTTCTATTTCATTTCGATGATTCCCATAAAACAAGGTTACTATTAACATATTTTAATTAAATATGCTTAAGGTGTCATTTGGAGGGGAAAATTTGGAGAAATACCTTAATGTAATAGCTTGTTGGAACTAGAATGAAGAGATCTACATGATGGGATGTTGAAAAGTGATTTCCACTAGATGGAGGAAGCATGGTGGCTAATTAATCATTTCCCAAGGTTAAAAGTTACTTTAATTAGTCATTTACGAAAAATGCTTAATTGGAGAAAAGGCTAGAAGGGGAAAAGTGACTTGAATAAAATGAAATAAAAATTCACTTAAATTAAGAGAAGGAGAGAAGCTTCTAGAGTGAGAATAAAATAATAATATAAAATACTTCTAGAAGGTTGTAGAGAGATCTATCAAGCCTTTAAAAGGAGGAGAATCAAGTCATTTGGGATATCTTGAATTTGGAATATTTTTTCGTTGAATAGCTTTGGGAATGTGGTTCTTAGCTTTCAGAAAACCCTAGGATGAAAGCCCTTGTGTTCTTGGTTTTTTGGATGAAACACCAATTCACTTGTGGATATTTCAGTAAGGAATCTCATGGAGCTTCAACGTTACCAACATATTGGAGTGGGCATCACACAAATATCCAATATGGGCTACATCTCTCTTGATTTGAGGAGTTATTACCAGCCATTACTGCTATTGCAACAACTTCTCATATTAATATAATAAGGTCAAATCCAGCTGAGTTTACGGTTATTTCTTGTGTATGTTGTGTTGAAGGATTTTTTGGTTTATTTTATGTCGATATTTATTATACATAAATGTGCTATTTCTATTAAGAATTTTTGTGGCAGTATTTTCCAAAGCATTTTTCCTTGAAACCCTAAGTAAAAATAAAAAGGAATATTATAGTGTTTCGAAGTTCTTTAAATTTTATTTGTTTGAAACATTACTTTATTTGTTTGCAACACTAATAATCATTTTTCTCTTCTATGTTGTTAAATTCCATATTCTAATAATAAGAATTTCTATTATGAATTAGTTGAGTATTGAGGTTGATAAGACCTTGTCTAATTGAAGCATCTTGTAAATAAAATCTTATAAAAACAGGTTGGCTATGCTAGACCTTGACATACATTGACAAGAGAAAAGAAAAATGATTGCTAGTGTCGCAAGCAAAAAACTAGTGATCTTAGTTGGTCACTACCCTCATCCAATGAGGAGATGTTAGTTGATCCCTTGGCTAGAATGGTAAGCTTGCGGTCTATACTATCAAGTTTTTCCTCCAGCTATGCTAATCTAATAGAATTCTCATGTGGAGTCCTCCTATACCTCCTTATGTCGCATGCAATATTCAAATGACGGTTGACTTGATGTTGGCTTCGCACTATGATCGATGAAGTGATGAGAGTGCATGCAATGCACCTAGTGGGAGCTGCAACTCCATTTTGTGTGAGCTAACATCATATCAAATTGGGGGTGATGGGAATGCCCACTCCTAAGCACCCTCCTAAGGGGATGATAATTGTCAAGGCATCAAGGATTTGAACCTAAGTTGAGAATATAACAACCATTTTGACCAACCACCCAAAATAACCCTAATTGACAATTACAAATTTAAATATAAATTATTGAAAATAACAATATAATTTGATAATTATTTTTGTAAACAATTTTAAAATAATTTTTAATTTTCCATTATTTTATATATTTGTAATTTTTAATAATATTTATTTTTTTCATATATATATTCTTTCCTTATACTAAATTATTTAATACTTACCCACTTTCTTTTATATATATATTTTACACTTATATTTAAGAGGTTCTTATCGCATCTCCATGACCTTTTTTCTCTTTTTTGCTTCATAGATAAGCTTGCTTTTGACTTCCTTTTATCTTAATATATGTACTTTTTCTCCATGGTATATGGTTTCTTTAAATTGTTTTAATTTTCCACGTCACATTTTTATAATCATTTTTCTCCTTTTAAAGGAATATTTGACGAGCATATATAATATATTCTTTATTGTTTTAATTTAAATTTCTTCTCACGTCTCATGATCTTTTTTCTCCTTATTGCTTTAATTTTAAAATATTTTACCCACGTCTCATGATCTTTTTTTTTCTTTTTGGTTTATAGATAAGCTTGGTTTTTGACTTCCTTTTTATCTTAATATTGTACTTTTTCTCAATGTGTATGGTTCTTTAAATTGTTTTTTCTTCCACGTCACATTTTTATAATATTATAATATATATATATTTTAAAATGAATATTGAATGACGAGGAGTACGAAAACTACATATCAATATGGGTTATCAAACTTAAGAAAGAAAGTAAGAGGTTAATTGATATTTTTAAATATTTTATTTATGTTATTGAAAAAATAGAGAGAAACATTCCCATATCACCATAGTTTTGTTGATTTAACGAGTGAAAAAGGTTGGTAGAGTAACAAAGAATTTGACAATTAGAACAAATGTGAGTAGGAATCGGGTAATCCAAGAGAACGTGCTTTTCATCTTCAATCATCTTAATATCACAAAGGCGACAAACTCTTTCGTCCCAAGGTGTTTTTTGAATTGACCAACGTTCAATTTCACTTTGAAGTTCATGAGAATCAGTGTTATCTTGGAAATATTCATTTTCTTCTTAGCGTTGGTCAATATAAAAAGATAATTATAGTTATCAAGGTTGGTGTTGATCACCTCCTTATAATACCTCAACTTCCTTTTTCTCTCTAACTCCTTATCATCCATAACTTATATTTAAATTTGGAAGTAATAATATTTTTAATAATATCCTTATTCTCCAAGATGATCTCCTCCTTTACCCCCCCCTAGTCTAGCTAAGATTGAGCATTCTTATGCCAACCTTGCTTGAGTTGGTGGTGAGGGTTTTGACTAGAGTTAAAAGCAATTTTGGGGAGCCTCTTGGATTCCATGTCATATAACTTCTTCTTATACATGAGATACTTAATCATAAACATGCTTTAAATAGGGAAAATACTAGCTTCAATCAAGAGGATAGGGTAGGGAGTATTTCCTTTAATCTCAAAGTTGTAGGTCATAAATTGTTTTATGATCAACTCAATCTTGCTCTATAATTCTTTAGATATATTGCAACCCCAAACCTTACAACCATATAAAATAATAGGGGTGACTAGAGTCTCAAATAAGAGCTTTTTTGACTCCACACCCAAAGATTTGTTAACTTACAATTATTTTCATTTCTTATTAATTTCTCATTATATTGCTATATTCTTTGACATAACATCTTTATCTTTAATCATCATAATACATTAGACATTATATAAATACAAATATATATAATAATATATAACAAAATTATATACAATTTTTTTTTTGTAAGCTTGGCAGAACCTTTCCAGTACTTTTAAGAAATAGGTAGGTGATACAAGATCAACATCCAATACCATATGGTCTCAACCTGCCCATAGGGAAACCAAGTCTGTTGACCATCTCGCTGCATTATAGGCCAACCAAAATATGAAAAGTTTGAGATTGTCCAATAGAGCAAGAAAAACTTGACAATCTTTATAACCCCTATTAACCTAAAAACTATACCAGATGTACCATACTTCCTTTCTAATCATTAATTCAAAACTAGACTTAAACAACAAAAAACCATACTCATCAAAAGATGAAGTTAATCATTTGAAGATTTGACCGGTGTCGGATCTTTGGCGATAGAGCCCAACAATTCAATCTGAGGCAAGCAAGGAATCTGCTTCTCAATGCAAGCAAGGTGAGCATTTTTTTTCTGGATCTCATGTTGGATTAACTAGAATTCCTCATGGATAGCATGAATTTCTTCTACAGGACTTGAAATGCCTGTAGTCCCCATCATCAAAGCCTTTACTAGAAGGGTATTCACCAACCAATATGTGAATACACACTGTTGATACTGAGAGTAGCGACCATAGGTGTTTCCCGAGTTTGGAACCATGTTTCGCAAGTCCTCTAAGAGTTCCTAGTCACTGATATTACCTTTATTTACAATCTCTTATTCCCAGAAGTATCCATGATAAGTAAACCCAATACTCAATTACTAAATGACAAGACATACCTTTAGATTCGGGAGGCCCACCTTCAAAGATACGATCAATACAGGTGGGTGAGGGACCACATGGCCGGCTCAGGTGGCAAGGAAATGGCACAACGAGCTAGTAGGAGGCTGCAAGGGGCTGTTGGTTGCCGACTGAGGCTCATCATGGAGAAAAATTTCTCCTGGGGATATCACCCACAAAGTGGTGGGTAGCAGGACCTTCAAATATACTTTTGCACTGCTTCCATTTTTCGGTGCTCTAGTCACTTCCACTTCATTGATTGAAAATACACAATCTACTACTGAGAATTTTGGGGCTTGAGGAGGATCCATATCAGGCTTAGTGATTTTTATACCCTTTTGTGGAAGGGGTTCGATGCAATTGATAGCAAGAGAATCCTCCTTTAAAATTTAATAGTGATCAAGATTAACACCCGACCACCAATGTGGTTTTCAAGAGGAGTTCTTTGACTTATTTTTCCTAGCTTTGGGACACGATTTGAGAGTATGCCCAGTCTCGTAATATGCTCTACATCAAAAAGATACATTTTCATAATCAAGGTTTTTAACTTGAGAATAGCCATGGCTAGTTAATTTTAGCTCAACAGGGAATCCCTTACTGAAATCCATTTCCACACATATGAAAGCATATGTGGGCTTTAGATAGTATTATGTGTCCTTACTTTGACAATAAAACTTGCCTAAAGCATTACCAATTGAAGTCAGAGTAGTAAGATTCCACATATGTAGAGGAAGGTTAGGGAGCCTTACCCGAACCAAAGTAGCGAGAATTGATGTCAAGAGAGGATCAAAAGAGGGGAACCAGGGTTGCATTGAGATTCCTGAACTACCTTAGAACTGAGGTCCAGATTCAGAGACCAATGCATAATTAACAACATTCTAAACAATGATAATGAAGAATCTTTGAGCCAAAGAGTAAATATTCAAGTCAACAAAGATGAGAGGCTTCCACTACTTGGAAATCCAAGAATGGAGGTAAACAAGCCTCAACCACATCCCATTAAACCTACATATTAGGCTAGCTTCAAAGAAAAATTTAGCTTCACTTAAGGCCTCGGCCCCTAAGGAAACCTCAATTATCGGAGCTTCACTAACAGACAATGTTTTAAAACTAGAAGAGGGGAGTGACGAAGCAATCAGAGAGGATTTCACCATAGCACAAAATGACAATGGAAGCCCTGGTTTTCAAGAGGCCATCAAAATTGAAGAATTGACGACCAAATCCCTTTGAATGATAATAGAATGCTGAACAAAGCCAACTTCCATAGAGGCATAGGGAATCACGATAAAGGCTGCATTAGGCATGGGTGCAAAGGACGATGAACCCACCTCAAGAAGAGGCAACTCCATGCTTGGAATAACTTGCTCTGACCTGCTTCCAAAGGACAACGAATCAAAGAGATGAGGCGAGAAAGAGGAGGGACCCACTGAAAGATGAGTGGAATTGGAAGCTAAAAAATCCTGGAACATCTCCATCAAATTGAACTTGGGAAGAGAGGAAGAGGGAGTTGGCTAAAGTTGAACCCTAGTCGTCGCACTAGAGAAATGCAACAACATAACCATCTCTATAAATATGCTACTAAGTATAGATGTCATCACTTTTCCCAAGACTAATTTATTATTATTATTATTAGTATTACTATTAATTATAAAAAGAATTAATATATAAGTTTAACATATGTACATTTTAAAAAAAAACATGTAACCAGATTCTTAACCATGGAGATTCACATTCACTTTATCATAAAGATTCTTAATCTATAAATAGACTTTAATTATGAAAGCCCTATTCCAAAATAAAAAAAACAAAGTAAAGAAACAATAAACAATAAAAGTTAAAATTACACTTGTAAACATGACATTTTTAAAATAAAATTAAGAAGTAAAAAATACATAAAATATTTTGAAATAAATCCCAATCCTCTATCCTAATTATTAATCCCTACTACCCTCTTAATAATTATTAATAATTAAATTAAAATTTTAAAAATTCTATTTCAAAATAAACATGACTATCACCCTAACTAAATACAAAATCTTATAATAAAATTATACTTTAACTATAAACTAATAATACTAACCCTCCATAAACATACTATACCTAAAAACAACTATAAATGACATATTCCAATACGTCCTCCATCTAAAACTATTCATTACTTTCCCAAAATGATATTATATTTTATTTTAAAAATAATTAGAAAAATCATCCCATGCATTGTGCCCAGCGACAGAACTCTTTCATCCTTAAAAGGACAATCTATGTGATTAATAAGAATCGGAAATGTTCGGTTTTGAGATCCCAATCAACGAATTGTTCGGTTTTGTCATTCACATTGTCTAGAGCATTTCAAAAATTTGAAATTTCACTTGATATTTTTACCTTAGTAATAAAAAAATTGCTTTTTGGTTACTTTAATTGGTCCATTTTTTTTAAGCAGTTTTGTTATTTGTTAAAGTATTTTTGCTATTAAGAAAGCAAGAAGGGTAATTCCCTTGGCGATATACTTGGTTGAGTTGAGAGGCCCAAGTATGATGTGTAAGTTCTTTTTTTTGGATATATTTGGTTGAGTTGAGAGGCACAAGTATAATGTGTAAGTTTGTGTGCACATTATCAAAATTAAAATTTTATTTATATTGGGTAAAAATAAAACTTTTAAAAATTATAAAAATATAAATAATTAATTTAAATGTTTTATATAATTATTTAAATTCAACTTATATGATAAAAATAATTATTAAATTCATAAGATAATTGTATTGTAATATTATATTGTCTTTAATAGTTATTTTATCATAAATCTCAAATGTTAGCTCAATTAACGAGTTTTTGTTCGCTGAGTTGGTCGAGTTCCTGTTGTTAAGTATTTCAACAGTTGAGAGGCCACGGGGTCAAGTCTCCTCAACGCCTTTAGGGTTAGGTGGGGTTGATCCCTTTGGGTTGATCTATTCCCATGGATGTTACAAAGAATTGAAAATCTTGTTCCAAAATCTTTTAATATTTCTTTTAATTAAATATTTGTAAAATAAGGAAAACAATATCCTATGGATATATTAAAATCTCTAAAGGCGTACATAGCAAAGTTGTAATATTTGAAAATTTTGTTATCATGCTATGTAAACAATATCATTAAATCTAGTATTAATATTAATATATTATAAAATTAATATTATAAATTTAATAACTTAGGATTAAAACAATATTAAATTCAATACAATATTAATTTTGTTATATTATAATATATATTAATATATCATGATATATACCAATTCTAGATATATTTGGGAGGAAAGAACAAATACATAGTGATAGAGATGGAGAGATAGAGGGAGTGAGAGGAAGGGAGAGAAAGGGAGAGAGAGGAAGGATGAGAGAGGACTTGAGAGACAAGAGAAGAGAGGGAGTGATAGAGAAATGGAGTTGGAAGGAAAGAGAGGGAGGGAAGAAGAACCACATAGAGAGAGAAAAGTGGAGAGAGAGGGGGGGGGAGTGACAAGGGAGAGATGGAGAGAGAGTGTATATGCTTGGGGTGAAATAGAGAGATAAAGAAGGAGAGATATATAGAAGAGGGGGAGAGAAGGAGAGATATGGGCAGAGTTGGGGGGGGGTGTGGAGAGAGAGAGAGAGAGAGAGAAGGGGGAGAGACAGAAGGAGGCAGGAGAGAAAGGGAGAGAGAGGAAGGAAGGGAGCTTGAATGTGAGAGAGAGAAGGAGAGAGGAAGGGAGAGAAAGAGGGAGATAAGAAGAAAGGCACAAAGAGAGAAAGGTGGAGTGAGAGAGTGGTAGTGATAAGGGAAATGGAGAGAGAGGAGAGCAAAAGGGAAGAGAGATAGAAGGGGGGAGAGAGGGAGAGCAGGGGAAGAAAGAGAGAGGGAGAGGAAGAAGGAGGGATATATAGATAGATATGAAGAAAGAATGTGTATGTTTTTGGGGTGGTATAGAGAGATAGAAGAGTGATAGAGAGAGATAGATATATAGACATGAGATGAAGATAGGGAAGAAGAGAGAGATAAAGAGCAAGAGAGATAGATAAAATGGAGGGAGAAAGCATGTGTGTTTGGGGAGGGGGCTGAGATAGAGAGACAAAGAAGGAGAGATGGAGGCAGTTATAGACATAGATGGAGGGGAGAGAGAGGGAAGAAGGGTTCTTGCATTAAATGCTTTGATTTTAGTATAGATGGTGATTTCTAATCTTATTTGATTGCTTGCATTGGAGGAGATAGACTAAAGGATATGGGAGAGGAGGAATGAAGAGAGAGAGAGAGAAGGAGAGGAGTGAGAGAGGGAGAGAAGGGTAAGAGATAGATAGGGAGACACAAAGATGGAGGGGGGAGAGAGGGGGAGAGAGAGAAGCAGAGAGGGAGGGAGATAGTGATTGGGTTGGAGGGTAGAGAATCCTGCTCCATGCTGGAGAACCAAACGAGAATCAAACTCTATTGTGTTGCAGCCATTTTTCCCCTCAGCGTATCAAGTTACCAAGTATGCCATAAATGGTTTTCATGCATTGATGAACTGAAAATTGCTTTGAGTTGTTCATCCCTACATTACTCTCTTCCCTGTATTTGGTTAATGTTGCTTGGCATGGTCGTAATTTTGGTCTGAAATTCTTTCTTTGACTCAGAATTCGAACAAATGCATCGAGATTTAATAATATATTTTTTCTTGCTCTTAAAATTGCAAGTTTGGCTGCATGAAAAAAATGAGGGTTATGTCAAAATGTTTAAGTATCTTTTGTTCCAGAATCAAGTTTTTCACTTTGTCTCCTTGCACATTATAGTGTAAGCTTTCGAGGTTAATCCTTGGGCACAGAACACCTAACACCTCCTTCAAAGATCCAAGATTAACATGCATTCTCATGAATCATTATAATCTTTACTCATGGTTTCTCATGCAAATGTGGGAACTCCATTTGTTTTAAAATGGTTTAAACTCCACTTTTATTCATATGATGAGCACCATCATATTTTAGTCAAAGAAATATGTATTTTTCCTTGCCAAATATTTAGTGAGGAGTTACTTAATTTTGAAGTCAGTTTTTCATTCATTAAAATTTTAATTAAGATTAATAAGGGTTTGTTACATGATTTTTATTAGTAAAACCCTAAAATCGTGAATATCTAACCTAACCCTCATCCATGGGAGCCTTTGAGACTCCGTTGTCCTGGGAAGAAAACTATGTGATGCCATCAGTGTGCAAGGATTGGTCTTCTTTGCCATACGTGACTTGGGAAATACGCCCCTCCATGTCATTACAATGAGGTCCATATTACATAAACAATTAGTATACGTGGCCTTTGTCAAGGATGTATGTGCTCCCTGTCTCTATGAAAAGGAGCAAAATCCGCGTAGCAAATTCAATCATGCATTTTCATACTTTCAGTCACCTTTTCGAATGAATAATTTTCTTTTTCTTTTTCTTCGTTTGCGGACAATTAGTGTGAACAAACATTACTGCAATTTCAAACATTTTAATCTCTAAAAAACGCATTAAGATATCATTTCTTTATCCAGGGCAAACATTTATGTCTCATGATTTTTATAGTGTGCATAACATACCCATTTATTTTGGCAATGTTTTTACTTTTTTTAAGATAGAAAAGATTCAAAACATATACCTGTGCAAAATTCTATTTCTTGCTCTGTCTCTGCAAAATTATATATATAAGTCAAACTCGATTCTTCCAGCCTCTGAGGCATTCTTTATATATCCAGATATTTGCACCTCTGGAAAATTTTAAGAGAGTTTCGAGTTATTTGTTTTTCATTGTTTGTGTTTGGATTAATTTTGTCGATCTTCCAATGCAACTCCCTTTTCCCTTTGTGTGTGTTTTTTTCTGACTCAGATAATTTATTAATGATGAATGACTTTTCATTTATTACCTTCAAGTGATTTTTATAATTATATTTTCAACATGAGTTTTTTCAGTAGAAACAAAGGTTGAGGAAGAGGAAACAAAGAAAAAAACTTGGGAATAAGAAAAGATAGGAGACCTCGGGTGTCAGTTCACTTTGACAGAGATTTTGAAAAATTGAGGCGATTACTTCAAATTGGCATAGTTAACCTTACATGCTAGCCTATCCCTTAGCGTATGATTCAGCCACAACAACCCCTTGTTCATAATGTACCAAGCATCGATATTATTGTGCCACCTCGATATTGGGTCGGATTAAAGCAGGAGTTAAGGGAGTTGCACCCCTCTGGACTCCTAAATTTTTTCCTCTTGATGGCTACCCAACAGTCTGTCTTGGATGCATTTGCAAAGGTGGTTGTCTCACATTTTGCAATGGATGAACGAATGACTGCATTGGAAAGGAAGTGTTAAAAGGTTGCAGTTGGTGCTGTGGATTCTGAGGAAAGCATCCCACACCAGGTTGTCTTAGACGAGTTTGCATATTTGGGATCACAGTCGATGAAATTGGATTGTTACTAGGTGACAATGACTGAGATATGGTATCAAGTGATGGAATAGGTGATGTTCCTAGATTTTCTAAGATATCTAAAGGAATACCATATGAAAGCGGCCATTCAGGTACGAAATTGAGCAACTGATATCCATAAACAGTCCTTAATTGATGAGGCATCATAAGGGGTCATGTCATAGGCACATCTGTTAATGAGATAGAAGAGATGGAGCCAACACATGAATCTATAGGTCTAGGCATTTGCAAAATTTGTTGCATGGTAGACTGTGAAGTAGACTGAACACCAGTACCTGGAGAAGCGATATTTCTATCAAGTTTGGGCAGAGGAATTTGCATAGAAGACAATTTACCACCAGAAATGGAAACATCATGCATTGTTGGTTGATCCTCACAACTCTTCCGCTTTTGGTCATTTGTTCCTGTATTACATCATCATTGCAATAAAAAGGATCTTAGTCCACATTAATAAACTAAACAACTTTTCTGCAGCCAACACATGAATCTACAGGCCTGTTATCGCTCAGGTTGTTCCCTGCCTCCTAGAGGGAATACGGCCGAGGTAACCACTAACCAATATTTTAGCTTCAGGTCCTAGCCTACCTGCAACCATAGAGGGCTCTCTCTTTGAAATTTAGTTTTGTTTTGGAGTATTTTAGGCTAGTTATGATGAACAGGGTCTGGTTTTAAGTTTGTTGGATGGTGATTTCAGGCAGTGCCGGGTTGCAAGTATAAAACAACTTTTTCCATTGGGCCATGGAGTCACTGAAAGTGTAAATCATTGAAAGTGTTTCTTGGTGAAATGGTAATGCTACAGAGCGGGATAGGCAACCTAGGAACGATTTTAAAATCTGGAAATGATGGATGAAGTCAGGGAATGAAAGGCAATCAAGAATCTTTCATTATGCTGGCAGAGGGAAAGTGTATGAATATTATGCAGGAGCTAAACAGTATTCAAAATGAAAGAATTAGTGCAAACATGAGCAGTTAAGAATTCATATTCATGACTAATCCTGAAGAAAACATAATTAATAGCAGAGATTGAACATAGGGTGCATTCAACCAAATCCTATGCTATTCTTCTTCTCCGTTACCAAGATTATGAAACATATATGAGATTTACGAATATAGAGAACATAAAACACAATTTAGAATAACTTATTGTTCCATAGAATGACATAGGAATTCTGTAACAGGTCCCAGAACATCCAATCCACCTTCAGATGATTCAGACACAGTGAACTTCAACAACACTTTGTATTAATACAGTCTGATATGTTACAACGCAATTCAGAAAGAAACTCACCAACCCCAAATACATTCTATGGGGAGGTATATATACAAAAATGAGATAGAAAATATCTAGTCGATGAGTCTTCACGCAATAAATTTCATCACCAACTCTTCAGGGAAGTAGATGAAGGAAATAAATGCTACAGTAATTGTTGGCATGCTAGTTGTCTTTTTTGTCAGAGAAATTTGACTTTTGGGACCATCTGAGTCGGCTGAGGCTGCACCTTTAATTTGCCATTTTATGGGTTTGCTGTCTTGGTGCTTTGCTGAGTCACTGTTCCGACTTCCATCTGCCTGCTGTCTTCATACTTTGCTGACCTGTTGCTGACCCAAAACTGAAGCTGAAAAAGGAGGAAAAGACCAAAATTACCTGGGCAAAATTTCTAGCATTGCTTACCACCAATCATCTGGAGGTAGCTGATGTCTTCTTATCTTTATGAGTGTTTCATCAGCCTCTGTGTATCTATAAAAATTGGGCGGGACCTCAAAAAGATGATTGATTTCATGCTCAATATAAAACAGGTCTTCCAATTTGTCATAAAGAGATTGCCCAAAGGGAGGTCCTGCTTCTTGTGAGGAACTTGAAGATGCTGTAATCTGATTTGCAACATAGTTATTGATTCTGGTAGTATATTGTTCACAAGACAGTAATTTTCCAGCACTAGTCAATAGGCTGGGTAATCCTCTGGTCTGCAATGCTCTCATCTTTATCTTGAAATCATTAATTTATGTCTGCATTTCCTGGCACTTTATTTCCAGAGTCTGCACAATATTTCTCAAGGTCAGCACCTTTTTTGCTGTCAGAATGGTATATGTTCTGCTATTGATGTCTAATGCTGCCAATTCCTCTTTGGTATTTGGAGGGTGTTGCTTTCAGGAATTGATCATACAGTTATATTCTTAATAGCTCATTCTGAGCCTTGATTTCCTTTAGAGTTCCTTTAATGCCAGATGGTTGTTTGCTTTGCTGTCTTGAGGAAGACATCTCTGTACTATGCTTCCTGCCTAGCTCCTGCTGGAATGAGCTGGTAGCTGTTTGCTTGCTTGTTTCTTTCTCCTTCCTCAGGCTCTCTATGATTTCTTCACTAATCTCTTCCTCAACTTGAGGATCAATTCTTTGCCTCTTGGCTTCAGGTTGTTGTGCTAACCCACTTGAAGGTGTGGTTTCTTCCCTGTCTCGTTTCTTACCTCTTTCCTCATTAAGAGGAGTTTGCAAGGCTGGAATCTGTGATGCCTTAGTCTGCTGTGGAGGGGCTTGCCCTTGACTCTGCTCTTTGGAGGTGGTAGGCTGTTCTGTAGTTGTTTCTTGCTCAACCCCCATCACTTCTTTTCCTTTTGCTATACCTGTTGCCGATGTAGATGTCTCTTGGGTAGCTTGTGAAGCTGCAACAATGGATGTGCCCTCTCCAACTTGGTGTGGGAGTTTGAATGTTACATGCTAAAAAGAATCCAAGTCAAGAGTTTTTTCTAAACCTTTGACATTTTTCTCCATTATTTCTTCTTGAGTAAGATCTTCAATTAATGTGCCTGGCACCCACTCATCTTGATTGGCATATTGCTGAAACTGTGGGATTTTGCAATGTTCATATGCTGTCAGCCTATATTTTATTTTTCTGGCACTGATAAAGCCATCAGGGTCATAAGGGACCCACCAGAAACTCCTTTTTAGCTTGAGTTTCTGCCCCAGTATTTGATCAACATCTTGCCAACCTTCTTTCTTGTTCATAATAAATGGGCCTAGATGGTCTTTGAATTTCAGGTGAGCTTTCTTCTTGGCACTATGAAAATGAGTGAGGTCTGAGTTAATGAGTTGCCTATAATATTCCAAGGCAAACAGTCTCATGGGTACATATCTTGGGAGCCTGTAGGGACAGAGCTCACAGCCATAGATCCTAATGACAGTGTGATTTTGGTAGAGATACCAATCACCTATTTTGTAGTTCTTGGACCACTGCAATATCTTCTGCATGTCATATGATAATCTAGGAGGAGGAGTTCTTTTCAAGAGACAGGAGACTGGGTAAAAAAATTGGTCAATGAACTCACAATAAGAGTAAGGAGAGTTTTGGACCTGATGGAAGACTGATGACCAAAAGATAACAGACCTTCTTTCACCCTTTGAATCCAACTTCTTGATGGGACATTGGAAGCAATATGACAGATAGTACATGAACAAATGATAGATATATGATGAGTATCTGAAGACTCCCTCCCTATCCAGCTTTACTAGTTGGTCATGGATTTTATTTGCAATGAACTTGGCATAGTTGTACTTGACAGCAGGGGGTTGTCCAAGGCTGTATGCAGACAATAGGACCAATACTGTTTCATCAATGTGCTCACTTGTTTTGAAACCTAGCACAGAGGATATCATATCTACAAGCAGTTTTCCCACCTCATTGAAATTGATATATAAGAAAGGAGGTGGCTCTGTAGGCTGGCGGTCTGCTCTCATAAATGTCTTGGTAATTCTGGCAATCTCAGAGCTGGAGAGTTTGGGGCCTTCATCCAGCAGGTATTTCATAGAAAAAGGGATCAAAAGCCGAGTCTGCTTGAAATTTAGCATTTGGTTAATGGAATTAGGAGTGATGTAGAAGAGTATGCTCCCAGATGGAGACTTGAAAAATCTTTGAGTTGGGTCATAGCTTTCAGCACAGAGGTGAATTATCTCAGGGAAAATATTTACAGAAGGCAAGAAGTAGATAGGCAAATTTGATTCCCAAATGCCATACATGTCACTATTGCTCAGATAACTATTTCTCAGCTGACAGAAGGTCTGCAAGTGATTTCTGTCTCCAACCAAATCTTGCATGAGGTAATCCCTATCAGCTAAAGGCAGTGCTTCAAGCTCTTTGTTAGGTGCATTGATAGGAGCAATGTTTAAAGCTGCTGGAGTGGCCATCTTATAGTTAGAACCATGATTAGTGCAAGTACTGAAGACTGTGAACTGCCTCTGAGGCTTAGTCAAGGAGCTGCAGACTGAGTTTAGGTATGGTAGTGGCCTTCACTGTCTGCAATTATGATAAGAGGCAAATTTACAGGGCTCAAGCAAACTTCTCTTGTCTTTGATGAATTCACTGGATTGATAAACTGTGGGGGAAAACTGTAGAGAGAATATGGATGTTTTTGAGCTGAATAGGGGGACTTTTGTAGAGGAAATTTGGGTAAAAAGGATCAATGCACGGGCAGTGTGAGGATTCTGCCGACAAAACGAATTTTAAAACAAATTTTAACGGTGAATTTGCAAGTGGGCGCGGGTTCACAGGGTTTTCTTCGAACAGGGGGTTAATCAGTGAATTTTAGGCAGCATTTAGGTGTTTGAGTGTCTTTAGTTTGGAAGTTTGCAAAGTTTCAAGCAAGTGAAATGGAGAAAACAACGAAAACAGGGGTAAACAGATAAAATTTGGGCAAATACCTGGTTTTTATGGCGCCGAGGGCGTTGAGCTGGTACAATGGTGAGTAATGGAGTTGGAGTTGCAGGCGGCAATGGCGTGGTTGCTTGAATTTAGACTTTGGTGGTAAAACGACATAAAACAGCGTGCACAACTCTCCAAATGGATAAATGAAAATGAACGCAAAACGATCGTTTCGTGTGCTTTTTATGAAATTTGGCACTTTTTGGCGCTTTTGGCACTTTTTGAGATGACATCAGCATGACGTCATTTAGCGGGTAGCGGGTACGACACGATGACGTGGATGCTGACTTAGACGATGACGTGGAGGAGGGCACGTTGGCGGGGCGGTGACGCGAGAGGGTGATGTAGCAAGGACACAGGGCAGCGGCAGGCCGACGCGGACGTGACGTCACGGTGACATGGTGGTGACGTCAGGGGTCAAAGGGTGGTTTCTGGTATTATCCCGCACCACCTTTGGCCCTAGGTGGTATTGGGGAGGGGGGCTCCGATCACGCCGGGAGAATGACGCGTGGCGGGGGTACGGCAGCAAAACCGCCCATCCCCCGGACGCTAAACTCCGGTAGATCGGGGTTTACAATTGACCACCCACCATTGGATTTGCGGCATGGGAAATCGGACAGCGGTCGGGGCAAGTGGAGTGGCGTGTAGTTAGGCGCAGGACCCGCCCGGACGTAATATTTAAATGTAAGCGAGGGGATGGTTAAAAAACTTTGATTAGTGAGGGTTAATGTGGTTATGCGCGGGGGTGTAGTTTAATGTTAATTCAAACATTTAACCAAAACTTTACAAATGAGCGCGAAGGGTAAAATAGCAAGGGTTATGAGTGAGGGGGAGGGGCTATGATTATTAATTTAACCAAAAGTTAAATAAATTCCAAGGTTTAGGACGCGGAAGGGTTGTTATAAAGTCCCAGATGGACTTTAATATTCCCGAGACTTAAATTATATAGCTATATTGCAATGGGGTAGGATATTTAGTATTTTTTAGGGTTTTATATAGTTTTTTTTTATGAAATAGGGATGGGGAAGTAATTTAGGGAGCTAAATAGTAAAATTAGATGTTAATATGCCTTTGTAGAGTGAAACTGTAGGGGAAGATGCTAAGTTTATGAAGTGAAATTTAGACATAGGAGATGAATGGAATGTGGAATGAAGATTATTTACACAAGAAATGTGGCTTCTTTTCACTAAGTCAACTCAGATGTCAACTTGGTATTTCATAAAGAATGGAGTGAAACTGGACTTTTTGGGCAAATCCCAAAGTCCTTGAGGGGATGTTAGTAAGTGATCTTTAGGGGGAATGGAGGGGAATTAATCATGCTTCCACTGTTGTACCACCAACCATCTACCTTGGTACTTGTGTCATTGATGAAATGAGTGCTTCTTGTTAAGACAAATAATGATCACACACTTGCTTCTGCAACCTCAAACTGCCTACCCAGCCTAATACACCTAACATTTTTTCTTCCTTTGGATTGGGTGCACTTGAACTGGAAAACCTTGATTGTCTTCTTTTTCTTTTGACTGCCCTCCTATCTAAATGTACCCTTATTTCTTCCAAGGGCCCAGATTAAGCAGTTGGGCTCCTTAATTTCTCTATCTATCTAGTCATCTGACAAACTTGAACTGTTTGGACAGATATTCTTTCTCTATTCTACAACAACAATTCAAACATAGCATGGTCCAAATTGAACTGTTGGGCCATCCATCAAATGTAATAAGCAGCAGTGCCTCCACATGGTGAATTTGCAAATAAGATAGCAGTGGCATTTTGACTGGCCACTTTCCTGGTCTTTGGTTTGGGGTTCATTTTCACTATTTTTCTGACCAATTGACATTCTTGCCTTTTGATTATCCTTTTAAGGCATACCCTCTTTTAATTTTCTTTGTTTGTATACAAAATATGGAACCTTTGTAGCATGCAAGGATGAACATATTTAGCACTTCCTCTGTCAATCATGAAAAATGAAACCTATTGGTATAGGAACCTAACAAGGCCTAGGCACTTGCAGAATTTGCTGCATGGGACACTGCAAAGTAGACTAAATACCAGTACCTAGAGAAGAGATATTCCCATCAAGGTTAGGCAGAGTAATTTGCATAGAAGACAATTTAGCACCAAAAGTGGAAACATCCTACTCCGTTGGTTGATCCTTGGGGCTCTTTTGCTTTCGATCATTTGTTCCTGTCTTACATCATAATTGCAATAAAAAGGATCTTAGTCCACATTAATAAACTGAACAACTTTTTTGTAGCCAACACATGAATCTACAGGTCTAGGCATTTGCATATTTGTTGCATGGGACGTTGTAAAAGATTGTTTTGCATGGGATGCTGTAAAATATACTAAATGCCAGTACTTAGAGAAGAGATATTCCCATCAAGGTTAGGTAGAGGAATTTGCATTTGGTCTGAAATTCTTTCTCTGAGTCAGAATTCGAACAAATGCACCGAGACTTAATAATATATTTTTTCTTGCTCATAAAATTGCAAGTGTGGCTGCATGAAAAAAATGAGGGTTATGTCAAAATGTTTAAGTATCTTTTGTTCCAGAATCAAGTTTTTCACTTTGTCTCCTTGCACATTATAGTGTGAGCCTTCCAGGTTAATCCTTGGGCACAGAACACCTAACACCTCCTTTAAAGATCCAAGATTAACATGCATTCTCACAAATCATTATAATCTTTACTCATGGTTTCTCAAGCAAAGGTGGGAACTCTATTTGTTTTAAAATGGTTTAAACTCCACTTTTATTCATACGATGAACACTATCATATTTTAGTCAAAGAAATATGTATTTTTCCTTGCTAAATATTTAGTGAGGGGTTACTTAATTTTGAAGTCAGTTTTTCATTCATTAAAATTTTAATTAAGATTAATAAGGGTTTGCAAGTATTGCATGCCTATGCCCATCTTTTAAAGTTCTTCATAATAATATATTAACACATAATAATGAACTATTATACCAGTGTTTCTATTTCTTTTATTTGAGCTTTTAATTAATGGAAAATTATTCAAAACCAATAATAAATATGACTTTGCCTAAGTCCATCTTTTAAAGTTCTTCATAATAATATATTAACACATAATAATGAACTATTATACCATTTTTTCTATTTATTTTTATTTGAGCTTTAATTAATGGAAAATTATTCAAAACCAATAGTAAATATGACTTTAATTCCAAGTCAAAAACTTCTTTTGCTTTTTCCTTGCAACAACTTGTTAAATGACATACTTACAATAAATTAAGTCCTTTGCAGAAGAATGGCATGAATGAGCTTGAGGATTTTCGCACATGCACAAGATGGGTCTATACATGTGGGGTGGGGAAAGGGAAGATTGATAAGTTGGAGAAACGATGAACATTGGAGGTCTAAAATTATCAAGAAACTTAACTTTTTCAGTTCTTCGGTCTAATTCCCTCATCTATCGATTCAATGGGTTTTGGCCCAAATCATATGCTTTGCATTAGTGGATCTACACCTGGTGGTGAAAAAAATGTGATATTTACCTATGTTCTAAAGGTTTTTTCATTGTACAATTTGAATGAAATGAAGATCTGGAAAAAGTAATGTAGGAATGCCCCTGGTTTTGGGGACTTGTTGGGCTCTATATGACCCATTGGTTCCTTGAGTTTGACCCTGTAATGATGGTGGTGTGAAAAACTGCAGTGTGGCTAAGGCTACCAAACCTCCCACAACCATTTTGGCATAATCAAGTCCTAGAAGATATAGCGAATACTTTGGGGACTTACAAAAGAATAGATAATGATCAGATACAACAAGGTTTTTCTACCCTTTCTCGGATTTGTTTAGAGGTAAGTTTGAGCAAAGGATTACCACAACATACTACCGAAAAATGGAAAATATGAATGAAACCAAAGTTTCGATTATGAAAATAAGACATTTAGATATTGCACATGTTTTCAAACAGGTCACCTACAGTACTAATGTCCACTGGCCAGAAAACACCTGAAGAAGAAAAAGGAGGAACAACGAAAAAAGAAAGGTTGGCAGCACAATGAATTTGCAGAATCAGAGTAGGAAGTTGAGGAAGATATCCCTTCTCAAGATACTAAGGATAATCAAGACATGGATGGTACTTACCAGTCAGAGCAAATTGACCATGATGGGGAGAGGATATAGGAAGGAGTTCCTTCAACATAGATGGTAAGACAAGTAAATGGGGCTACATGAACAAAGAGAACTAATAAATTGGGAAATTTAGATTCAAACAAAGACCAACCCCAAGCGGAGTTAGGTTTGGATCTGGAAGTCATTCCGGTGGAATCTTTGCGTGGTAATTGGCAGAATGTGCAAATAAATTTTAAAAAGCCATATCTTAATGCAATTTATATGTAGAGCAAATACATGATGAAACTCCATTTGTTCACATGAGATGTTGGCTTTCTACAAGGCATTGTCATGGAATTGCCAAAATCACAATAATAATTTTTTAGAAGAAATTGAGACAATTTACTAAGATCTAAATAATGCATGCATTTTTAGAAGAAATTGAGAAAATTTGCTAATATCTAAATTATGCAATGGGCGATGCGATTCAAGATATGGGTTACAAACTTACCACGAGAAAATTCGAGTAGCCCTTGCGCACAATTGAATTAAACTAAGCACAATGAATTTTGGGGATTAATGTTGATTCCACTCTCAATCAACTGACCCACTGAACCAAGCTTCAATCTCTTTCACAAATTTATCACTATTTAACGAAATACAGAATGACTGACGCAAACCTGTCAATCAGAAATTTGGAATTTGATGGAGAACCCGCTGTAAACCAGACCAGTGAATCAAAGAATTGGAATACAGTTCAAGTTGTGATCCAACGACCAAATGCTTTTCAATCGTCTAACATGAAATCTGAAGGTGCAGAATGGTGCAAGGTGGCAGCGAAGGGAATTGATTTCAGAAGAAACGCTTTATGACGTAAATATTTTATCTATATCTATATATATAAATTGAAACTTGTGTTTTTTGTGAGTACCCATCATGATACTTTTCTCAATAATTTACCAATCAACCAACAATGACGTGAATATTTTAAAATCACCTGTATTTGACGCATAAAATGGACAAACACTTGCAAACTAGCATCAATTTTAAAGCCTGGTCACCACCTTTTGAACCTGATGTACACCTTTTCGACTTAATCCCTCGTGTGATCGCAACACCCCATTCCAGAAATCCCTTAATGTGAAAAGCATAATTCGTTGTACGGTTGACATAATGAGCCAATATTTCCATGGATGCTTGCTACGCTATCTATACCATGGTTGCTTCCAACATCACATTTTTCATTCGTTTCGGAATTTCTTGTTTCCTCATGCAAACCGCGGTTAGCAAAAGCAACATCACATTTTTCATTCGTTTCGGAATTTCTTGTTTCCTCATGCAAACCGCGGTTAGCAAAATTTCGATGTAGCATTTCAAGTAGATAATGTATTTTATAAAAATTAGTATATTAAATCAACTACCATTAACAATTCTGGTTTTGGGAGGAGCTTTTCCAAATGTGTAATACAACCACAAATAATATATCTAAGTGTTATAGACATCCACATTGAGGATTTTACATTATATGGATAAAAAATGAGAAAGAAATAAATACACGACAAACATATAACAAATAAGAATAAGACCTGGATACCATACTTTAACATAGAAATTTTTACATAAAACAATTTTAAATAACAGATTTATTATTTCGATTTAATAACATTTACAATGAAGTCTTCATGCTTTTTATATAGACTACTTAACATGAGAATAAGATTAAACAAATCATAAATTATGATATAGATACCATTCTTTAACATAGAAATTTTTACATAAAACAACTTTAAAAAACAAATTTATTATTCTCACTCAATAACACTTACAATGAAGGCTTCACGCCTTTTAGATAGGCAGAATAACATGAGAATAAGATAAGGAAAACCATAAATTATGACATTGATACCATACTTTAACATATGAATTTTTACATAAAACAACTTTAAATAACATATTTATTATTTCCACTCAATAACACTTTCAATGAAGTCTTCATGCCTTTTAGATAGACTACATAATATGAGAATAAAATAAGGAAAACCATAAATTATGACATGGATACCATATTTTAACATAGAAATCCTTACATAAAACAACGTTAAATAACAGATTTATTATTGTGACTCAATAACACTTACGATGAAGTCTTCATGCCTTTTAGATAGACTACATAACATGAGAATAAGATAAGGAAAACTATAAATTATGACATGGATACCATACTTTAGCATAGAAATCTTAACTTAAAACAACTTTAATTAACATATTTACTATTCCGACTCAATAACATTTACAATGAAGTCTTCATGCTTTTTAGGTAGACTACATAACATGAGAATAACACGAGAATAAGATGAGGAAAACCATAAATTATGACATGAATACCATACTTTAACATAGAAATCCTTACATCAATAACAAATTTAAATAATAAATTTATTATTCCTACTCAATAACACTTACAATAAAGTCTTCATGCCTTTTAGATAGACTACATAACATGAGAATAAAATAAAAAAAACCGTAAATTATGACATACATACCATACTTTAACAAGAAATCCTTACATAAAACAACTTTAAATAACAAATTTATTATTCTGACTCAATAACACTTACAATGAAATCTTCATACTTTTTAGATAGACTACATAACATTATGTAAATATGATGCAGGAGCATCCAATTGAGGGTATCATGGCTGGGGTGTTTGGTCTCAGCTAGGAGGAACAAGTTTACACTTATTGTTTAGTTTCACTTTAAGTAGTTGTTTAAAACAACATTTAAGAACTTGCATTTTTAATTATTTAGTTAAAAGGTAATTAGGAACATCATGGTTAGGGGAACGCTGTTATAGTCACTTATTTATTTATTTATTTTTATTTTCAGAAATTAATAGTGTCTTCGTTAAAAAGAAACAAACATATATTTCTTTCAACAGAGCAAGAAAACACAAAAACAGTTTTCACAACTATGTAACTACCAATGTAACTGTGAGCAGTTGTGAGAAACTGAATCGGAAAAGTAAAAAAGAAGGAAAATCATATTTTGTAAGGGTTGGTATGCGAGAGACAAAAGAGGAGAAAGAAAATAAGAATTTCATTATGTGCAAACCATCTGTACAGCCTCTATTATTTCTCTTTCCATTTAACTATTGTGCATTTAACAAAACAGAGAGATGAATTTCGTTTACAGTTAACCATTATTTCCTTTCCTTTCTATGAAGTTTTTCGTTTACAGTTAACCATTATTTCCTTTCTATGAAGTTACTCTCTATATGGACCATGATAGAGTTATGAATTCATTGACAATATTTCTCTTTCCATTTAACTATTGTGCATTTAACAAAACAGAGAAATGAATTTCGTTTACAGTTAACCATTATTTCCTTTCTATGAAGTTACTGTGTATATGGACCATGATAGAGTTATGAATTCATTGACAGCAACTGTGAGACCCTTCCAATTACAATGTGCATTGACAGAAAACAAAGTGGAGTAATTTTTCTTTTCCTTTTCCAAAACAAGGAGTTCTACAAGCAAAGAGCGAAAATAAAGTTCCAGACAACAATCAAATTCCAAGCCTATGAGGGACAGACAAACAACATGGAGAAGCCTCTACAGAATCGACAGTCTCAGCTTAAATACAATTGCATAGTATATTCAGGTAACCCATAGCCATACAACCAAAATTTTTTCCTCTTTTAATTAATAGACAAGCATAAGTTTAAGTTACAAAAAGAAAAGATATCTGAATAGCCATTGCCGAGTTGGGACGAGTCTTGTCAGAGACCACCCACTACAGTTCCAGGGTTCAAAACCCTTACAATATACAAGACTACCGAGAACAATATAAACAAAATACAAGGGGCGTAGCCAAAGGTGGCCAACAACAACCAGAGAGCAAGGCTCTCAGAACCCAACAACTACTAGAAACCAAAGTGCTGGAACCACGATCAAATGACATAAAACCAAGACATATAATAGTGACAAGGAGCAACCCTCAAGATTCACCAGACAACGATAGTTGTAGAAGCGGCTGTCCCAAGCCACCAACCACCTGCAGTCATAGCCAACCAAGTGTGTTAGAAGTTGAGCTCATAGAACTCGAGGGAGAAAAGCAAATAATAGCAGGAAGGAGGGTTTGTAAACTTACCAGAAGAGTGGTCAGTGTCGGCTTGAAGAAACCACAACCAGGTCGCAGCCATAGAGGGGAACCCTTGCTCACAAGAAGAAACCACCCTCAGTAAAAACGAAAAAGTGAGGAAAAGAAATGTATCAGAGAACAAAAGGCTTACCTTGCTAAGCAGAGCCGAGGAATCGGTCCCTTGTGACAGCAACTTGCATGAAGACAACGCAAAGAAAACTTTAGTTAACCAGAAGCACGAATGAGCAAGCAAACAAATAAATATACAATGAAGGCATACAAAGAACCAAACATTTTCAAGACAGAGGAAACCCTCTAAGGAAACCAGCAGAGCCATCCACAACGAACCCAGGTGAAACCAACTGAGCAACATAACAGGAAGGACATGCGAAGCTGCCAAGTCACCAATAGAAGAACCCAATTGTGAACCAAATACCATCGATAACCCTCAGCATAGTCGCAGACAAACTAATAGAAAGCCCTCGTCGTGAGCAGAGCAAGGCCAAGTGCCAAAGTGGTACTAATAGAAAACCCTCGTCGTGAGGAGAGCAAGGCCAAGTGCCAAAGTGGTGAATGAATGCGGGGTAGAGGAGTATAGTCAAAGCATGGGAATGTGAAGACCGAGAGCAAGGACACGTGTCCTCTCACCTACCATTGTACACAAAAATTAAACGTGCCATCAAGCCAAAACAAATATCTACGCTAATCATTTGTTTAGTGTTAATCAAAATTGTAGTGATTGTTATCTGTTTGTTAATTATCACTTAAAACTTGTTAACCTGCAAGCTCAAGAGCTGGTCCATCAAAATAAAATAAAGAAAACCATAAATTATGTAAACCTCAATCTTATAAATAGCCAAAAATTGCTTGATTCTATACTACTAATTCAAATTCACCTTAACTACTCTCAACCAATTTTCAAATCCTGCCAATCCAGAAAATTCCTTCAAATTTACCTTAACTACTCTCAACAAATTTTCAAATCCCTGCCAATCCAGAAAATTCCTTCGTAAGTTCGGCACTATTCCAAGACCTAAGTCACCCCGAGGCATCATTTCAAATTTGAAAGCTGCGCTGGTGTGCCTTCCGACATATCGTGCAAGGTCGGTTCACTTGCATTCGGGAGGTCTAATCGTGTCGAGTGGTTGGGAGGATCTCCCATGTGATTATGTTAGTATCGATTTTACTAAAGATTATATTGATGCCCTTAAGTGTGTATATTATATAATATTATGGCATACCAACATTTCTGAGACCTATGACCATAAAGATCCTCTTCATCCTCGGCTTCTCTCCCTTTTTGTCCCAAGTCTGCCATTTTTTTGGGATCATTCCAACACAAAAAAGGATGTCAGACTTATCCAGGGTTCCCTGTTGATTTCCAATAGTCAGGCTCGTCCGGAAAACCAACAACCAGGAAACAACAATTATAAGACTGGTTGAATGGATCCATTTTAACAAAAAAAAAAAAGAATGGGTTCACTGCATCCATGTTATTAAAAACATAGAATGGGTTCACTGCATCCATGTTATTAAAGTTGGGAGAACTGTGCAGGAGTGTGGGAGACAATCATCATGGAAAGTAACAATCATTGAGGAGAAATCATGGAAAGTAACTGTGCTGGCTGTAGAATGTTTGTGGCGATGCAAGTTAATAGAGAAACCAGGCAGATTCCAGAAATATGTAATGTGTAATGTTTGTTTGGCAGGCTTCTCCTTTTCCTTTCCCTCGATCATGTCATAAAATCGGTAACCCCAATAACATCTGTCATAAATCTACGTTACGAGATTATACTTTTGGTTCGCATTGAATGTTGCCCCTGCATGGTGCCATGAGTTGCACAGGTTTATTTTAAAATTTCTGCGTGGAAAAAATAGTTTCAATTCATAAAATGGAATACTGATTGAGTTTAGGGGTTCATTTTATAAGTAGGAAGAAGAGGTAATATATATATATATAATATTTTTAAAATAAAATAGGTTGGATACAATAAAAAAAAATAAAAATAAATATATGTGTCTGGTTTATTTAACTAAAAATATTATGAATTTTTAATAATTTTATTTGGAGTGACGATGGTAAAGAAAAGTGGTAAAATATTTAATTCTTATTCTCAACCAAAAATACAATATTTCTATGTTTATTTTTATATCAACTTTATAAAGAACAAAGTATTTAAAAAAACCACTATATATACATTATATAAAGAAATTGAAAAAAAATTAAATGGTTAAAATAATTTAAGTAGAGTCACTATTTTATGTTTAAGTGAACTTACTTTTGAAGAAGTTGAATCCATTATATAAATTAAGAAAGGCAATTTAGACAATGAAAATTACACACATACACATATATATCTTAGTTACATATTTATCAAGCTTTTAGAAGTTCAAATCTGTAGAGGTGCAAACTTTTTAATCAAATTTTGCACTCTAAAATAAATTTATACGTAAAGAAATTTGATCCCTTTGAACTCTGGCTATATCTCTAATTAAAATAGATCTATATTAATAAAAAAAATAATTCATGCAATAAATCTAACATCTAAAATTTATAAAAATAAACTATATATTAATATATAACTCTTTAAACCTAATAAACCATAATTTTAAAATAAAATAACATATTCCCTACAACAAAATAATTTTAAAATTCCTAACCTAAACACAACAATGAAGGGAGTCAATCTCTAAACAACATGTAGATAAAGCACTCATTTTCATAGGTTACACAACATCTCCATCTCAAAGAGACACATATTTTTAGTTCCCTCATTTGCCCTAAGCATGTTAAAGTGTTCATAAAATTATTTATAATAAAAAGAAAAGTGAAGGGTGAACGTGCTCTCTTAATTTGATTTGATAGCAATAATTTAATATGATATGATATGATAGTAATATAATGTTTAGATTGGGTAAAAAAATCACATAAAGAAAAAACCTAAATTATATAATAATCCTAAATTATATAATGATATATTAGTATTAAAATAATTATATTATTAACATATTTAAAATTAAAACATAAAAATTCATTAAAATATTTAATTGATATTAATATTTAATTTTGCATTTACTTCTTTTTTAATTATTAATATATAAATTATTATTATATAAATTAAATTATTATAAAGATTTTTTATTTTTATTTAAATAATTTAATATAAATTTTCAATAACTTAAAAAACAAATTCAAAAATTATTTAATAATTAACTATTTCTTATTTATTATTATTATTGAAAAATATATAAATGTAAAACTTTTCATTCCTAACACATTTTTTATCCATAATGCCATGTGTTTTTTTATTGTTCATGTGAATTGAATTAATGATTCGATTGGTATGGTCCATTGTGAATTGAATTAATAGATTGCATTGTAGTTAGTGAGAATATATTTAAAATTCTCGCATGAGATCTATTTATTTAGAATATACGATTTCTATTGTATAGAGATTTTATTTATTTAAAATATTTATATTGATATATTTTTATATTTATGGGAAAGCAGTTAATTAATAAGAATTCGTGAGTTATTAGTATATGTTTATGTAGGATTTTAGTAATCTATTTGCTTATTGATTATGGTTAGTTTAGGATTGCTTAATTCAAATTATAATGTTTAATTTAAGAAAAAAATTATTTATTTTTCAATATTATTGAAAATGTATTTTTCTAAACATTTTATTGGACCATAACTTTGAAGGTCTTCTTGCAGCTTTTGTGCCATGTGGATAACTGTCTCAAAAAATTTTACCATAATTTTTGGATGTAGTTGCAATATTTATGTCATGCTTTTTAAATATTTGTGAAATTATTTTTCATTTTAAAGCTTCATAGGAAAGCCACCAAAAATTAAAATCCATGAAAATAACTCATACTAACATAAATAAACTATTTACCATCAGTAACTACCCAACATAATTTAAGCAAGTATTTGCCTAAAAAATGAATAGGAATAAGATGAGAATAGATATAAGTATCATGATGTTTTCTTCAACCCTTTAACATGTAAGAGTAAAAGTGTAAATGTGGAATTCCTCGTAATGGTTACTATATTAAAAAGAATTTTGTTCAATTCATTCTCTAGTAAATTTTAAGAAATTAATTATTTTATAATGTTTAAATTGTGTGGAATTTTAATTATTTGATAGTTTTTGGAAGCATCCAATGTATTGAGTGACAAATCTACATTTTGTGTAGGATAAATAAAATGATTAAATAATGTTTGTGAAAAACCATCATATTATTGATAAATAAGGAATGGAAAAAATATTTTTTTTGATAAAGATAATGAAATAAACATGGGAAAGTGAATTATAAAATTAAGAAAAATGTTAGTTAATATAATTGTTTGTTTGGTTTGGTTATGTTCATTGATATCCATTGATATCCTTCCAAAACTGCATAGATCTCTTCCCTTGATACACAAGATCACACATGCAGAAAACACAAAAAAATTCATAATAAAAGCAAAAGTCTTCCCAAAAGAAAAAAATTGGTAATCATTTCATAGTAATAAATATTTATTTAGTTGTTTTTGAGTAATTTTTTTTTTTTTTTTTTTAATTTATTTTTAGTTTATTTATTTATTTATTTTTTTTTGGATCGCCTTGACTTTGTTTTTAAACATTATAAACATTGTAGGAATGAAACGAGAAGAATGAAGATAAAGAAGAGCTTTTGAATTGGAGTACTTTCATTACACATATAGATAACATCTACACACGAAGATGAAGACGAGTGTTTGAATTGGAGTACTTTCTCTACACATACAGATAACATCTACACAAAAAAGCACAACAACACAGAAATATTATTCCATCTCTACTAATGCATGATCAATATCCAATCATTCTATACTCATAAATAAGATTATGGAGTGGGATAAACATTATATGCTCTGTGGATATATATAATAAAGTTGTGTGGGATTGAGAACAAAAAAAAGTTTATATTTGTATTGAGTATTTTCATTTTATTTTTTATAGTATCATGTCTCGTTACATGTACTTTGTTCTATTTTTAAAGTATATATTTTTAGGTATATAAATTTTCCTCTAGATGTATTATTAGTTGTAGAAATTAATGTGTAGATTCAATACTACTCATGAAATTTGTTAAATCACAAGACTTGAAGCTACTCTACTGATTTGCAAAAGTTAATTCACCATATAGAACAAGAATCATAGACATGCAAAAGGAAACACCACAAATGCACAAATATTTATCTAGGGGAAATCAATGGCTCAAAACCCCTTACTATCTATATTGCATTAATTAAAGAATATAGATGAAATACATATCCTGAGCACACCCTGCAAGTGTATAGTCTATCCCTCTATCTATCCCTTTGTCTGACTGACTGACTATGGCCAACGCTTAGACAAATTTCAAGTCCTCCAAGCTCTTATTTCCTTGCACTGTTCCCTTGGGAAATTGGCCCCTATTATTTAGGAATTTCCCAATATTGTATTGTGTAATTCCCTAGGGTCCTTCCTTTGACGACATGCACCACCTATACACATTGGAATATGCTACAACTGATAGTACACTGCCTTGGAATCTCTATCTCAACTTGGTAACACGAATTCTCTGTATGTAACAATTATTTTGGGCTGATTGATCACTGAGTGTGGTTGAAGTTCCACTCCCACAACTTGACCTCCATTAGTTCTTCTGATAGTTAGAACTAGTTAAATTGAAAATAACTCAAATTAATTGAAATAGATTGCTACAAATTATCAATCAAATATACTGAACTGAAATCAAGCTTCCCTAACTCGAATTAACTGAGTTATTTGAGTGACAAATGCCATGTCACCTCAGTTAACTACCTCCAAGATTTCTGCTGAAATATAAATTTGAAATTTTCTCTAGTTTGACCAACACAAAGTCAGACTGAGATTTTCTGCTGCATTTTCAACAGTCCCTCTTAGTAAGAAAGGGATTATCAACCACCCCTACCCTTCACCTGTGGAACTAAAACTTTCCTCTTAACAAGGCCTTTGTCAAAATATCAACATCTTGTTCCTTTGTTGAAATGTACTACAACAACATAATTAGCCTCTGCACATAATCCCATACATGGTGATACCACATATCAATATGCTTGGATTGATAGTAAAAAACAAGATTCTCAGAGAGTTTGATGCAACTCTAATTATCATAGTAAATCATAGTAGGATCCATCATCTGACCAAACAAGCCAACACGTATCTTTCTAATCCATATAGCCTCACATACTGCTTGACTTGCAACCATTTATTCTTCTTTTGTCGAGCTAAGTGCCACAAATATTTTCTTTTTACTGTACCAAGAAACCACTGTGGATCTAACAGTGAAAATTCCACATATGTACTCTTCTGGCCTGGTGGACTTCCCACCTAATCTACATCTCTGAAGCCACATAAATTCACTCCCTCTATCTATCTATACCATAGTCCAAACTAGGTAGTGCCTCTGAGGTACTGTAGAACATGCTTAGCTACCCTCCAAATAGTTTGGTTGACCTAACCATAGCTTGGCTCAGTTGGTTGAATGCAAAGAACATGTTTGGCCATGTGTCCACAAGATACATGAGTGAACCCACCGACTGCAAGTAAACAGTCGCATCCACTTCCTCCCATGAAGTGGCATTCTCTTTCCTCTAGTTGGTCGTTAGAGGAGTCTCCATGGGTTTGCACCTATCCATGTAGAACCTCTAAAGTATCTCGTTTTCATACTTTCCCCGAGAGACAAACAACTACCCATCTCCTTGCCATACTTCCAATCCAAGGAAGTAGTGCATGAAACCCATGTCCTTCATCTCGAACTCTCTTGCAAGGTTCTCCTTGCAAGATCTGATTAATTGCTCATCACGAGTGAAGATCAAGTCATCAACATATAAAACAATAATCAACAATTTACCTTCTACCAATATATGATAAAGGTTTGCATCCGCTTCACTTTTGGTGAAGCCCAAACCGTGAGATAACTATCGATCCTGGTGTACCAAGCACAAGGTGCTTGCTTGAGACCATACAACACATGCTTGAGTATGCACATATGAGACTCTCGATAAAAAGTATAGAAGCCTTCGGGTTGCTCGATAAACACTTCCTTCTCAATAAATTCATTAAGGAATGCAATTCTCACATCCATCTAGTGGATCATCCACCCCATCTGTGCAGCCAAAGTAAGGATTGAACTGATGGATGAGTACATTGCTACATGAGAAAAAGTCTCCTCATAGCCAATCCCCTTCATCTGAGAGTACCCCTGATCCAAAATGGATCCTGAAACTCTCTAAGTCTTCATGAACTCTCTATAATTTATGCCAAAGATTAAAAATCTTGTGAAGATCAAGCTTATCAGAGGAATCCTCATGACAGTTGCTAATTGCGATCAACGCGGATCAACAAGGGCCGTCGATCAAGCGCGCAGAGCGGCGGACCATGGTAATGCGCGCTGTAGCGAATTAGCAAAGTCAACGATAGTTTGAGTCAACAGGGGAGGAATCTGATATACGATTAGCAACAAGTTGCTAATCACATATCGCAGGGCAAACCCCTCAAAGAAAGAGAGCCACATGCACCTGGACTCGAAAAATCATGAAATGTAGTGGAAAGTGTTTTGATTCCGTCTGAGACGAGATTCTACAAAACCCGGCAGGATATCGGAAGGGCTTCGAGCGGTAAGCAGTTTAGATGGAGTCCCACCCAATGTCACACAGCGAGTGACACACGTCTAGAGGAAGAGAGAGAAAACTGCTCACATTGGACGGGTAAACATTGAGCAAGTTATCTGCCCGATATGTGCAATGACCGTAGGATCTGGAGGGTCTAGATCAACGACGGAGATACAGCCTGATGGATGACGGGATTTGAGGAAGTTATAAAGCATATTGTGCAGGATTTTGAAGTCTGACATGGACAATGAGTTGGTAGAGATTCATGTTTCATGGGCATTCTTGGAGTAAACGGAAATAACAACCATTTCAAATGATCAAGTGTTTCCGGTGAACCTAACACGCTCATCCGTTAAAGGAATAGGTGGCCACCTCCCTATAAGGTGTTATGCAGATACTATAACCGCCGAAAGAAGGGATTTGAATGGACAGAGGCAGGGAACCAGAAAGTAGAGAAGTGGAAACGAATAGTCAGGAAGCAGATTAGCTTTAAAGCCACAAACTAACAGAGAGGAAAAAGAGAGAGCCGAAGGAAGCAGTAACTAGAGAAACTAGAGCCGAGCTGACTTGAAGAAGCAAAGGCAGCAAGTGAGCCAGGGTTAAGATAGAGTAGGAGAGTCTGTGTACTCCAGAGAGACTTGGGGGATCCAAGTACAGTCCTACTGATTGTATGTGCTATGTGAGACTCAAATTGAGCTCACAATAATAGGCAGAGCCACTAGAGGTTGGAGGCAGAGCTACAGAGATCTAATAGACTTCTAAAGAGTCACGAGGCTGCAGTGAAGTTGCAACACAACATGAGATCGAATGATTGAGCTGTGGCTGGTTTTCTGAGGTGTGTTGAAGACAGGAGAAGGAGTTCCAGAGACAAATGCAGAATTCTAAGGGATTCAGAGAAGCTAGAAGCTTGAGAAGCTCAGAGCATTGACTGAAGGAGTCAAGTCCAGAGAAGCCTAGACTTGTCTGCAGAACAAGGACAACTAGGGTTAAGATGGCACTCTAAGCCCATTGGTTCAACTGTAAACCAATGGAGTTAAGTGTAGCACTTGTAAAAGAATTGAAGCCATAATCCCAGAGAGCTTAATCGAGTTGATTAGAGTTCAAGGAGACGTAGCCCAAGATATCAGGGTGAACTCCATATTATATTGTCATCTTATGGGAATCACTGCTTTATTTACTGTTATTTTTGTTTCACATCAGCATAAGCAAATGAAAATAAGCGCTCAACAGTAAAAAAAAAATACAAGCATACACTTATATTTTCAAGCATTTCTTAATTATGTATTGGTTAATCATTAAGACTTGGGAAAATTTAAAGCTTTGGAAGTGGGAGAGGTTCTTGTAAGTTAGACAAGAAGCCTAAGAGCCCCATTTTCAGATCAATCCCTTGGCCACAAATCTGGTCTTTTACTTTTCTATGCTTCCATCTGCTGACTACTTAACCTTCAAGATCCATCTCGAACCCACAATTGATTTGACTGTTGGTCTTGGGACCACTTCTCAACCACTATTCTTCATAATGGATTTGTACTCCTCCAACATTGCATCAACCATACAAGTTGCTCTACTACCTCCTTGGAAGAGGATGGCTTAGTCTTTACTAGCCCAGTCAGTAGAGCCATGTAGCCAGTGTACTGATCTGGTGACCTTCTCTGCATGGGCTGATTTGAAGGTGCACCCACATTCTCCCTTGCATCCTACATAAGTCTCTTAGATTCTTTGGTTCTCTTCCTACCTTCTTTGGATGGTTTTTCTTGAGTGGTTGTCTCCACTCTCTACTCCTTAACTTGTGGCTGCTCCACAACGTCTTGAGGCTCCTCCTTTATAGCTAGGAGCTCTTCCTCAAGTGGGATTTGAAGCTCCCTCTCAAGAGAGCACCACATGACTTTGTCTTCATCAAATTTGACATCTCGTCACACAACTGTCATATCGAGGGATGGAAAACATACATGGTAGTTTGGGGAGTTTCTGTGTAACCCACAAATGCCCCCAACTTTGCTGTCGTCTCTAGATTCTTCCTTGGTTATTTGGATACATAGAAATAGATAGAGGCTCCAAAGACCCTAAAGTGTGATACATCTAACTTCCTCCTTGAGAAAGCCTCATATGGTGTGATCATGCAAAGAATTCGATGCAGACACCTGTTCTGCAAATAGTCTGCTATGTTGCATGCTTCAACCCACAAGTGCAAAGGTAGTCTTTGGTCATGCAACATCGCCCATGCTTCTCCCACAAATATTTGGTTCTTCCTCTCAGCCAACCTATTCCGCTGTGGGTTGCGGGGTGATGTCAAGTCTTGTTGAATGCATTCTTCTGCGCTTGAATTTTTGAACTCATTCGACACCTAATCGCCTCCATTATCGCTCCTGAGAGACTTCACCTTCTTGCCCATTTTTTCTCCGCCAGTGCCTTGAACTCTAAGAACTTGGAGAAAGTTTCATCTTTCTTCTGTATGAAGAAGATGCAACACTTTTGCGAGTAGTAATCAATAAATATGACAAAATACTTGTGCCTCACAGTGGAGGCTGTCGAGAAAGGTCCAAAAACATCAAAGTGGATCCTTTCAAGGACTGCATGTGCTTTGTTGTTCTAATCATGGAAAGTGGTTTTTGTGTACTTCCCCAAGGTACACCTTTTGCATGTGTCCTACTTCTCTAGTGCTCCTTTGGCGAGGCATGTGCTAATTTGCTTCATGATATTCAAAACACCATGACGCAAATGACCAAGTCTTCTATGCTAAAGTTCGTCAACATTGCGATTATGCACCTTCTCCACCTTTGTGCTCAATGCATCACAATCCTCCACATATAGCTTGTAGATGTTCTTCACACAAATCCTGATATGCTTCACCTTTCCCATGGCGACATGTCTCAGGGATTCCTTTCCTTTGTTGAAGACCACATCGTAACCATGGTCTTCTAAAAATGCAGTGGGGACAAGATCCTTCTTTAGGCTTGGAACAAACATCACATCCTTGAGTCTAAGAGGGGAGCCCGACTCTCTTTGAAAGGTGACTGTACCAATCTCGGTCACGCTGTATCTTCAATCATCTCCCAAATCGATGTGCATTTGGATATATTTCTCCTCCAAATCACTGAAAAAATATCTATTCCTTGTCATATGGAATGGGGCACCGTTGTCGAGGTACTACACGCTTCCCATCACTGTGCTGCCCATGGATGCAATGAGAGTAAAATTAATCTCGAACTGTGAAGCCAAAGCTTCACGCGCTCCTCCTCCTGAGGTTTTCTTGCTTGTATTATTGTGTGGACACTTTGTGGCATAGTTCCCGAATTCATGACAGTAAAAGCAATTGATTATGGGAAAGTCTTTCTTCAGAGGCAAGTCGAATGGTTTAGAAATTTATGAACATAAAGAGAAGATAACAAGTAGATAAAGCAAAGAAATCAAAACCTCCACTCTAACATCACATTAATAGATTGAAACCCACAAAATTGAATCCAACCACAGTAATGACTTAATAATTTCATTTTGATGTTGTAAAATTGATAACATGTCGAGGAATAAGAATTTAAATTTCAAAGTTGTTTTCCTAAACAAATAACATGTACATACCCCAAATATTTTTCTTTTTCCTTCCTGATTTGATTTCGCTTTTGTATGATGCATAGGGGACTACAAACCTCAACCCTTTATTAATACAAAATAAACACACTGTAACAAACGAGAAAGCGTTTCAATTCTCCTCTAGATGTTTCCTTTTATAGATTCACCATTTATTTTCACAACCGAATTTAACCAAAACTTGAATTTAGTACATGAATTGAAAAGCCAACCTATCGACATACTTGTTACTTCAGATTTTTTTCATATACTTTTGGATTAATGTTGTCTGATGAGATTTTTGTAGTAGTTCCATCATCCCTATGTGCATAACAAAATCAATGTTGAATACTCAAATTATACCCACAGACAACCTTGAACTCATGATATCCAAGTGTTGTCTATCAATTTACACAAATCATGTCGATTTCGAAGACAAGTAACTTTGACAAACGCCATCAAATCTTCCTCATCTATCTTGCCATTCTTATATAACAAAGTTATGTCTTCCGACAAAAAACTATCCCTTCACTGCCCCCTCTTATTTATGCGTTCAATTCACATGAAACAGTGACTGGAAACTCAGAATGTTGCGACGAGGAAATTCTTCTTTCTGGTTCATGCCCTCCTGCAGAAGTTGGATCCTTGACCACATCCAATTCATAAGGCCTTTCATTAAAAAACTACCATTCAGGGCCTTCGTTGATATATCTCACTCGGTTTTTTTCCCTTTGACGGAGAGATGAAGCTGGTGATGTAGGTTGAAGGGATGGGGAAAGCTTGTACTGTAACTCAGTGTTCCATGGTTGGGAACACACTGGATCAACTGTCTTCCATAACAAAAGGCTTCTACAATGGCCATTTTCTTGGTACAACAAATCATCCAATTATGTGTAGTCTATGAAGCAATCAAATGGATTCAAAACCCAACAGTCAACCCAATGAAGCACTTTGAATAAGTAGTGAAATAAATGTTTATTAAATGAAATCTGTTATTCTTTAATTTGAAAATAAAAATCCTTTCAAATAATTTTCATATCATTTATTGGATACTATATTAGACAAATAATAATCCCTTAAAATCAAATCTTGTCCACTCATTTATTTAAAAATCAAAATTCCTCAAACCCAATTCCAATATAAACTATGCATACTACATAATAAACACTTTACCATATTCCTCTTTATACAAACACTAAATATATAATGATTTTTTTTAATAATTTCAAATAATTTTTTTATTTAAATTTGTAACTCATTACCTTTTTATTTAACCTTATGGTGAAGGAAAGAGTAACTTGTTATAGATTTATTATTACTTTCAAGCTGGATCAGGACTCTATCTCCTTTTAATTCAATTTATCTATATAATGACCTCTCTTGCCTCACTATAAACATTTTCAATTAAAAACCATATATAGAAAGGGAAGGGCACAAAGGTTATATTCACATTATTATCCTTCAAGGTTGGATTGGGTACTTGAACCTCTATTGTTAGTGGTGGGAGACTAAGCAAGTGTTTTCTATATATATTCCATTTTGGAACTTTCAAGGCTTTTTGTTGTGAAATGTTTATCGTCTTCTGGTTTATCTCTGAAACTTTTTCTCCAAAAAGCGGTGTTAATACATTTTCCGAATAGGTTGCCAATGTCTATCAAGTCATGTTTTCCTACTATAATACTTGGATCCATTCGAAATTTCCCATTAGAGAATATAATCTAATTAGCCAAATCTAAGATTTAGGGATATGTAAAAAGGTTTCTTGTCACTCATGGTTGTTCCGAGCTTGAATCGAGTCGAGGCAATGGGGTAAGCACACGGTGGTGGCCTAAATTGCAAGGGCTCTCCAAACGACTGCAAGCAGGATGACACGAAGGAGAAGAAAATCAAACCCCCTGCACCACCAACTCGAGTGGGCCACAAACAAAGAAAGAAGAAGAGCCCCGAGGCAATCGAGAAGAGCTCAAGGGTTTCCATTTTTCACAGAACTGGGTTTGGTGCTGTCACGGATCATATTGTTGGTAGCGACACCGGGGTTGGTCAATATTGTGTAGAGGAAGATGGGCACTAGTGACCATTGTTATTTAAGGCCCGAATCCTCTGGAACGACTGTTCTGAAAACAATTTTATGAAAGAATATTGGTCTCACCATGGCCTCGAGTGTCGAATCGAGTTGGTCGCTTGGGGTATGGGAGCTACCGCAATGTAGCTGTCAAATTTGTTTAGTTGCTTCCCACATATGCAGTTTTTTGGTTGCTTTGCAAAATTTCGAAGAGATGCTTGAACGAGATAGGTGGGGCAGTGCTGTATACATTTGGGATATGTTTATCAAATGATTCATGAGGATGAAGAGGGTAGGCATGAATCTTTCCCTCACCTTCTGTAGAAAAAAATAGTAAAGTAGGGATGATTAGCTTCAGGCCCATCTAATTTCACAATATTTGTAAAACCTCTTTCACAAGGGACTATCTGTATTACGATGTCAATAGCTGACTTGGTAGAAAATCTCGCTACCAAACACCAGGAACGTATAGGAATTCCGACTACGCTTTCAAGGCTTTTGTACAAATAAGGATTCTAAAAGAGGAATTCCTTTTAAGCAACTATGACATTCAACACGAGGCTTCAATCTCCCTAATTGTAGAGTTGAAAGGGGGAGATGTGGGAGGAGGGAGCTCCTTATGCCGCTAAGTCCATGTCTTTTAAGGAAGCCTTCAAGCCTAGTCCCAAATTTTCGAATTTTAAGGATCTTTTGGGCCCAAGATTTTTGGTTGAGCACTCTCTGGACGCTCCTAACCTGGAAGTGACAAATTTTGGCATAAATATGAGGGTTGCAGAGTATATATGAAAGGAAATCATATGTCGTTTCAATGGATTTTGGCCCTCATCCTTTGCCCTCAAGGACTAGATCTATCAAAACTAGACCTAGAATTTGGAATTGATATTTTGCTCAAAGGGATTTTTTGTGGCGATCTTCAAATGCCTTGAGGATAAGCAGAAAATCCTTGTCCAAGGTCCATGGTTTTGGAGATGCGCTGGTCTTTCAGTGAAGTTGTCTTTTCCAAACTTTAATATTGTCACTATGTCACCAATGATTACTCTAGTATGGGTAAGATTATCCAATTTTCCCATTCACTTTACCCATACAAATTTCTTAGAAAAAGTCGGAAATTTAATTGGAAGAGTTGTTAAAGTAGACATGGAAAGACTTTAGAAAGGCATTTTCACCTATGCCCACATATGTGTTGAGGTAGATCTCAATAAATCTCTACCAGATAAAATAGAGCTCAAGTAGTTGGGAAATGTGTATTCCCAAAATATTTTGATGTAGGAATTTCCAATAGGCTGGACACCTTCAAAATGTATGTCGCTTTCCAAAAAGGGCTTCCTCCTCGCAGTCATCTAAGAACTCCTACCGCATTTGGAGGGATCCAAAGGAAAGCAAGGGATTTGAAGATTCAACTCGATAGGGAAGAGACAACCCACAACATCTAGAGTCAGATCCAGGTAAGTCAACCCCCTGCCTCCATTGGGGCTCTGAGGGCATCATCTCATTCCCCAACAAAGGTGAATCATCCGAGGAAGAAACAAGAAGGATCTTTGGCCATAATTGTGATGAAAACAAGTGGGCACAAAAGAACCCATGAATAATACCTTTTTGACACTGATAAGGAAATGACAAACATGGTTGATTCTATGGAACTGAAAGTATTTTATGGTAATGAGGTCATCAAACACGCTGTTGATGAACTTGATAATTCAGTGGGTTGGACTGATGTTCAAAGGTGAAAAGGGAAAAAATAATAACTGGGGTCCTATCTTGAGAGTTAATTTCTAGAATGCAGGATCATTAGTTGGGTATATGGGGATTTCCACTATTGATAAATGATGTATCTATGTTTCATGTTAGTGTCAGCGCCTTGTTCTGGGGATTTCTCAGGGTATTCAGGTTGGCTAAAGGGGGTTTGTATAAGGTTTCTTGAGTATAATTTGAGCTCTTGGGCATGTAGTCAAGAAAATTACACCCCAAGGTGATCTATATGAAAAGAGATGTAATCATGTTTTTCCAAATGAATACAATTGCTACAATTTACCAAAAAATAAAAAATTAGGGATATGTAATGAAGTTATTTAAAATACTTTTCCCACCTATAATTTGATAGTATTAACAACACTTTTGTCACTCATAATTTCCTCATTAAATTACATGCAGAGCCAATTAAAAATTTAATTTTTATTTTTTTTTTTTCTTTTATTTTTGTAAAATATAATATATTATTTTATATAATTTTACTGAAAAATTAATATACATTTTACATAATTTTAATAAATATAGTGAATTAAAAAAAATTAATGAGAAAAGAAATAAATATTATTTTATTTTCTCAAAGAAATATGCTTCTTGGTTTACATATTAAGCATTCCAAGTGAGGTTGTTGGTAGTTTTTCGATTCCTTACAAATGCTCCTCTTGTCCCTAGTATTTATGCATGAGGCTTCACTCAATGAACCTCTGACATATCATGTGAGTTCATGGCATATTAAACAATACCGTTAATTTGATTACATATTGGAAAATACCTCTAAAAATCACATTACTTAGCCCCCTACCAATACGAACCCAATACACCTTCCCAATTTAAAAAACCCTACTTTCAATAGATATTATAGGTATCCATTTTTTCATTAATAGTTTTTATACCCCATTTTATTTTTTCATTAACTTTGAGCTCCATTTTTTATACTTGCCAATATAAAAACTATTTATGCCCAATATATCCCCCAATATATTATGCCATTTTTTCCTCAATTTATATCCCCTAATATGAATGCACGTGTTATGGAATTTCTCCCTCGGTCAAGCCCTTGTGTATTTAAGATGTCATCATGAATAATATGTGTTATACCATGCTGGTTTCCAAGGAAAAAAGTCAAGTACTTTTATTAACAAAAGAAATTAGAATGGTAGAGACACAATAGTATTTCAAATTGCTTCAAAAATCCATAAACAAAGAGATTTAACAGTCTTCGTGAAAAAATAATACTCATGTAAATCAAGAAGATTTATCTTGCTTCTATCGCTATCCTCTAACAATGTGCTTTTAAAAAAATTTGGCTTTAGTATTCTTCATAAATATACTTACAATTCCCAAAAAGAGTTAGAAATATACAAGCACTCAAATCCACAAGGGGCTTCAGTGAATGAACCTCTGACATATCACGTGCATTCATGGCATATTAAACAATACCCTTAATTTGACTACATATTGGAAAATACCTCTAAAAATCACATTATTTAGCCCCCTACCAATACAAACTAATACACCTTCCCAATTTAAGAAACCCCTATTTTCAATAGATATTGTAGGTATCCATTTTTTATACCTAACAATATAGAAACCCTTTATCCCCTAAATATCCGCTAATATATTATGCCATTTTTTCCTCAATTTATATCCCCCAAAAAGAATGCACGTGTTATGGTATTACTCCCCGAGTGAATCCCCTATGCTCAAATCATTGATCCATAATCTTAGATACTGTAAAAAAGGTAAAATCCCCTGTTCTCAAATCATTGATCCATAATATTAGATACTGCAAAAAAGTTAAAACTAGGGTTCATGAAGATAATAAAAAGATTGTCCATAATAGTCACATGTAAATCAAGAGGACTTATTTTGTCCATAAAGATAAAGATAAAGATTGTCCATAAGTTAAAATAATAGGCACATGTAATTCACTTCTATCACTATCCTCTAACAATGTGTTTCTATATTTTTTTGGTTTTAATATTCTTCATAAATATACTTACGTTTCCCAAAAAGACCTAAATATATGCAAGCACTCAAATCATTGATCCATAATTTTAGATACTATAAAAAAGTTAAAACCAGGGTTCATGAAGCTAAGAAGAAGATTGTCCTTGCAAGGGTTTAAGGTTTTCCTAGATTCCTTTGTATAACTCCAATTCTTCTTTGCATTTAGCTTGTCTACTTATGTGTTTTTCTCTCTATAGACATGAACAAAGGGGAGATGAATTATTAAAGCTATTTGAAAATTCTTGATATCCCAAAATAAAGGTTGCAACACAAAACTTGTCAAGGTGAGATCTCCTTTCATCTATTCAATGACTAATAGTGAGTATCCAAGAATTTGTTTGTGAAACTCCTCTTTTGAGAGTTTTTAAGAGAATCAATTAAGATACATATGTTCACACAATTTTTTTAAGCCTAATTGTTTTCATCTTTGAATGAGATGGTGTGCTTTATGGAAAGGAATATAATTACCCAACTCCACCTTTGGATGAAGTACCTTGTGAGGCTCCCTTACAGAAATCCTAGGGAATTTCTTTCTTTATATGACTTATTAAAACTTGATTGTGAGGATGAGAACAAGAGAATTTAGGATAAGCACTTCAGATGTTGAGGTTTTGAGTGGCATAATTGAGAGGCAAAGTATCCATATCCTCCCATGATTTAGTGCTTTCGACTAGCTATATTCCCCAAGAATAAGTGAGGGGGAGAGCTTTGTACCTCTTCGCGTCTTATTTTGGGACCATCTTCTAAGATTGCCTTCAACGATGTCCACTTTCCATGTGTTGTGAAGCCTTGTTAATTCTTTGATTTCTTCCTAAACTTGTTTTGAGTAAAGGGAACTAATGATAAGGTGGGAATTGGTCTTTGGGTCTACATCATGAAGTCAATGTCTACTAGGTCCTTGAAATATTATCTTTTGTAGAATATCTCAAGTGAGGGCCCTATTATTAAGGATGACCACATGATTTTTTATTTATTTATTTAGGTATTTAAACTTCCATATGGCTTTCAACCACCAAATTGTATTCTCAATTCCTTTCAATGCTAGGGTTTTGTAACGAACCTTTAGAGTTTAATCCCTAAAAGTGTTCATAGACTAGATAAGTTCATATTCCTTGTCGTTTAGATTAATACAACATTTCTTAAGGCTACTAGTGTAGGCCTTCCAAATATCTGCAAATTCCTCCCTAAAATCCAACTCCCTTTCAAGTCTAGTTGTTGTCACTACTAATTATTCATCAAAGGCCCCTTTACTATATGCCTTAGATCGTGGTATATTTTGAACCTAAGTTCTTAGATAAGCTGGACTAGAAGTTTTATAAGATCCTTGCTTCAAATCCATGGGTATAGTCCTACCTGAACCTTGTTCCCCTTTCCTACTCTCCAAATCAATCGTTTCTTGATTAGGGGAAAAGCCAACTAAGTTGCTTTTTAGATGATCTAAGCATTCTACACTTTTTTAAAGGGGGTACAAACCCAATCCATAATGGATCTTGGGGTAAGGTATTTGTCCTTTATAACTTGCACCCATAGAACTTGTCCTTGTAGAAGCCTCTAGATATTCTTTGTTGATCAGGTGCTTAAAATTAGGCTCAAAACTCAAAGTGTTTGAATCTCTATAAACTTAGCTTCAGAACGAAGAGCTCATCATCCTAATTCCAATGGTGTGAATGACACTCGAATTCGAGCTCGTATGAAGAAGTTAGAGCAAGTCAAAGTTCAAGTCTGACTTTGATAGATAACAGGAAAACATGATGTGGCAGGTCTCTTCAGCGAATGAGGAAGCGTCAAGTGGTGGTCCGCCATTGGCCCTCACATTTCACAAATTTCATGTTGCAAGTGGGTCGGCATTAAAAATCAGCCCCAGAACAAGCGGGGGTGCGATGCGATAATCAACCCCTGAGTAGGGAAGGGTTGCGATGGGATAATCACAATCGCAGATTACAATCATACCCCGTAGAAAATAGAGTCCTACATATATAAGACCCCCGGTACTCCGCCGATTATGAAAGGATCCCAAATGTGATAGCGAGTTCTGGTTAATAGTTCCGTTGGGTTTGCCATATCGCAATTGCACGTCGTCCCGCCGCGTTCACAAACCACAAGCCCGCCAGTTCTCACCGATTGCGATTTGCGATGGGACAATCGGTGTTGACAGATTATGGACCGCCGTGTAGTGAAGTTTTCACTCAGTTAGCGTTTTTTGGAGCTAATTTGTAGGATTATGCCGGATTTGGAGCAATTTGTGGAGTGAATAATGAAGAAACTAGGAGAGGTCATAACTTCTTCATTTTTCCACCAAATTGGATGCAAAAAGAGGTTAGATATCCATTTTTGGACATTATGGACTCGTTGGAGTAGGTTTCAGAATCATTTGAGCATTGTAAATATGTATTTTTACACTTTTGAGCATAATAGAGATGCCCAAGCCATTGGAAGCTAGACCAAGGAGACGTAGCCCAAGAGGGGTGAACTCCTTTATCATGTTCGTGTTGTAATGTGTTTTTGATGCTATTCTGTACATGTTTATGTAGTTGATTAGTCTATTATTTATGTTAAGTTTCTCATACAATTAACATAAAAACTCATCGTTTCACTTGCAAAAAATTCATGAATCCTTAAGCGCAATGAAAGCATTTTGTTTCTAATCTAAGGAGGATCTTAACACAACAATCTAATATTCTAAATCAGATCATTTTATGTATCAAATATCTAGGTTTTCTTTGTGAAAGAAGGACTTAACTATTTGCAAGTTTATGTCATGCTTACAAGGTTAAAACTCAAAAGAGGAGAATGGAAGTTGGTTGGAAGCCCTGAAGTTGAATCAAGGGGAAGGAGAGCAAGGTTGTCACAATATCCAATACCAGTTCAGCCTTGAGTTGCAGTTGAGACCCCAGAGATCATGTCTCATGTAGGAGAACCTACAAACATGACAAAAGATGAGAAGACCTTCAGAAAGGCTTTCTTTGATATGACAGAGATGGTGAAGGTCCTCTATGAAGAGAGGAATACTAGGTTGCAAGGGGAAAGTTTCAACCTCCCAAAGGAGAAGGCCCTTTAGGAGGAGGTAATGGAAATGGATACAAACCTCCACCCTCTCCACCATCTTCTTCATCTTCTTCTTCACAAGCATCTTCACCCTCTTCCACTAACACAATCCTTACTCATACTCATTGTCATACTTCAAAAGGAACTGGTAAATCACCTTTTTAAAAACTTGATGTTATATTTGAGTTGCCCATGTATAATGATGGAGTGAATGCATAGAAGCTTGATAATTGGATTCATCAGTTGGAGTTATATTGCAGGATTCAAAACCTTTAAGAAGATGACATAAAGATTCAGTTAGCTTCCTTGAGAAAGGAGGGTGCAACACCAGTATGGCGGGAATCAAAGACCCAAGAGGAGATTAAAAAACATGGTAAGATCTCAATTTATTGGAATGATTTCATTGCTACAATCAAAATAAAATTCTACCCTCTAGCTTATATGCAGAAAGCCATCATGAATTGGAAAAGCTTTAGACAACTTAAAGGTCAAAATGTGCAAGATTACACCCAAGAATTCAAAAAAACGTCTTTGATGTGAGGTGTAGATTTGCAATCATAGGACACATTTTTGTAGTACAGAGGGGGTTTACACAGTTACCTTAGGCATAATATCTTAATGTTTAATCCGAATAATCTAGATGATGTGTGTGTGCAAGCTACTCATCTTGAGGCAAGAGGGAAAAACACCCTAGAAGAAGGTAGTAAAAATCCATTTAAGGGTAAAGAGAAAGAAACGAGTTTCAAGGGAAATAAAAATGCATCCATTAAAAAGGAAGGAAAGAAGACAATATGTAAACATTGTTCCAAAGAGGGTCACAATGAAGCTCATTGTTGGAAGTTTCATCCCGAGATGAAACCAAAGAAATTCCACAACAAAGGAAAAGAAAAGACAGTTTCCATCATTCAAGAGGATTTGGGATCCGATTTGGGTGATGAAACTAAAATCACAGCCATGGGGTTAAAGAATCCATTGCTAGCACTAGTTCTTTAAACTCAGAGAATGAAACTCCAAATGAAAAGATGAGAATAGAAAATTTTCACATAAGGGTGATATCAAAACACAACAAGATTGATACGCTATTCGATAGTGGCTCTCAAGCCAATCTTATCTCTGAAAACATTGTCAAAAGTTTAAAATTGGAAACCATTCTACATCATAAACCATATCCACTTGGATGGGTGTTTGACAATGTGCAATTGCAGGTTACTAGAAAGTGTAAATTGAGATTCGCTATTACTAAAAATTTCATAAATGAAGTGGAGCTTGACGTTGTGTCATTATCTGTGGCATGGTTTTGGGCAGCCCGTACCTTTATGACAGAAAAGCTATCTTCTCTAGACATGAAAACTAATATCATTTATTCAAAGGTGGAGTATAATATATTGTGAGAGCTCATAGCAAGAAAATAAATCTCTCTTGTTAATGTAGGGCAGATGAGTAGACTTCTACCAATATCACCACAGGCCATTTATAGACCAGGATTACCATAGGGTGGAAAGGCCCTAATTATATACTTGCTGTTTTATCAGAGTTTTTAATCCAAATATGTATATATTTATTTCTGCTGATATATAGACAAACAATTTGAATATGTACAAGAAATGGCTTGGCCATTCATATTTTGATACAACTTGATTTGAATTGGTCATGGACCAACAATATTCGCATATGTCACCAACATCTACTGCATGTAATGTTTCTACTTAATGAAAGATTACGACTTTTCCATTGGAAAAAATGCAGGGTAGATGAAAAGACTAGTGAAATCGAGCAAGAATTTTGTGCTTCTCATGATCAAACCCAAGAATGATGTTGATAATGAAGTTTTTAAAGGTTGTGATTCAAATTTGAAATCTGAATTGGTTGACGTAGTAAACCAATATGATGAGATGTTTCAGGAACCAAAGGGATACAAGATGTTAGTAATGGAAAGCACAGAAATTAAGACGCAAATCCAGGGATTGTTGAATAAAAGGATCATTCGACCTTCCCCTTTACCATGTGGTGCACCTCTTGTTTTGGCAGCCAAGAAGAATGGTAAGCATTTCATTGAATGGGATTCAAGAAGTGGTTTTAATGAAATTAGAGTTGTTGAAGGAGATATATGGAAGACGACTTTCAAAACCAAGAAAGGTTTGTTTGAATGGCTTGCTGTGCTTTTTGGTCTTAGCCATACTCTTACTACTTTCATGCATATGAAGCAAGACGTATTGAATCCATTTCTAGACATGATAGTCTACTTGGATGAAATTTTCATTTTCAGAACATTTCATTATGAACATGTCATGTATGAGAAAAAAATACTTGATGTCATATGTCAAGAACATTTGTTTCTAAAGATGTTAAAGTATATGTTTGATAAAAATTCTTTGATGTACTTGAGCTGTGAAATAGTTTCTTCCAAGCGCGTTCAAGTCCCCAAAGGATTTTTGCTAGTTTGTGTGGGATGTGGAGAAGGTGAGCTCAAGTTAGACCTATCCAAGATTGATTATGGATTGGTCAACAGACATTGAAGTTGTACTTCAGAGCGATACCATAATTCCAACGAATGGGATCTATGGAATCTACATATCTGTCACTTTGGGCTCTGTTCTAGTAGTTCGTTCGACCATAATAGTCTCTAGTGGTATTGACCCTATTTCTATAGACACATGTGAAAGAATTATATATCCCTGTAAAGCCGTAGATGCCTTTTCTCTGCTCGTAATTTACGCAGGCATGCTCAAGATAATCATTTGGATAAGAGGTTTTTTGGGAGCAACCCAATGTTGGAGGAGATATTTTGTTAATTTTTCTTCTATTGTAGCTCATTTTCATTCTTTGGAAGTTGTGCAAAAGGTCTTCCAGTGGGGAGGCAAACAAAAAGAGGCATTTGATGCTTTAAGACAAAAGATCAGTTCAACCTTTATACTTTCTCTTCTAAACTTGAAAAAGTCATTTAAGTTTTAGGTTGATGTATGCGACTATGCCATGGGCGCAGTCTTTATGCAATGTGGTAAGGCCATTTTGTTTCATTCAGAAATTTTCAATGGTAAACTGTTTAAGTTGCAGCGATAAAGGCACTTCCATTGGATGGGTTTTCTTCTAATATTCCACTTGGTCAAAAGGTATAAGAAAGGTATTAGTGACAAGTTTGTTTATGTACTTTCTAGGCCTATAGTTTGTATAACTTCTTTCCTCAAGAATCATTTTATTTTACATGAAAGTTATGTTCAGAAGAATACATACTTTCAAGATGCACATTCAAGCTTGAGTCAAAGGAATCAAGTGGAGGAATTTGTTTACCATTTTCATCATAATGTATTGTATCATATTGGTAATAAGGATGTTGCTACTGATAGTAACATGGACAAAGCCAAAGAGTTCATTGAACGACTCCAAATAGTACATCAAACAATGCAAGAACAACTTGAAAAGGGAAAAGGCAAGTACACAACAAGGCACGATAAGCATCGTGTATATTACAAGTTCCAACTCAGTGATAAGTGGATCAAGATTGGAAAGGTGAGGGAACTGTACCCTCACCTGCTGGACAATTGAAAGTGATCTTGGGTCCAAAAGGCTTCCAGTGGGGGGGAGTGATCAAGTGCTCAAAATTACGCTAAAAAATCAAAGTGTCAGAATCTTTATAAACTTAGCTTTAGAAGAAGATCTTGTCATGCCGATTCCAACAATGTGAATGACACTCGAACCTGAGCTCATATGACAAAGTTAGAGCAAGTCAAAGTTCAGGTTTGACATGGACATATGTCAGAAAAATATGATATGGCAAGGCTCTTCAACAAATGGGGAAGTGGTAAGTGGTAGGATGTCATTGGCCCCTGCATTTCACAAATTGCAGTTCGCAGGTGGGCCGACATTAAAAATCGGCCCTGGAACAAGCTAGGGTGCTGTTAGATCCCTATACTACTACTGTAACTCCTTATTGTTATTAGTGCAACCCCCTTATTATATTTTTGTACCCATCTAGTCCCCATATTGTTATTATTGTGGCCCATAGAAGCCCACTATTGTTATTGTTGTGCCCTTACATTATTATTGTTATGTCGGCTCTAATTATATTATGACCCCTTAGACTCCTATATATAGAAAGGAGGTCTTGTCATTTGTATCATCCAAGAATTGTTCATTTGTGTAATGTAAATGAAGTTTCCCCTTGAAGAGGCTAACTTTTAAGTCGTTGATCTATCTTTTCTATCTTTTTGTAAACTGGTTTCATAACATTTGGAATTAGAGCTGATTATCTTTCTTGATTTCTCTACGATACCCCTTAAATCAACTTCCTTTCCTTCCCAAAAAAATTTCAAGAAAAGTTCTTGAAAATTAAAAGCTATTGTAGCCAAAGGTTGTAGCCATTGAACTCCTAGTACAACATCCACACCACCTTTTGGAATGGAAAGTATTGGACTATTCAAGACATATTCTCCCATGGATAGATTGATATTATGGAACTTTCTAGAGAAATTTATGGTTCCTCCATTTGCAACCATTACTTAACACTCTGGTGCTGGATATAGGAAGCAATTCATTTCCTTGGCTATATTGAAATGAATAAAATTATGGCTACTAACCAAATAAATCAATGAATAAAATGACCCAATTTATGGAACTTTATGGATATCATCAAATCAGAATGAAGATTGAAGACATTCCAAAAAGAACACTTTTTGAAGGAGAGGGGCATGTTAGGTCCCTATAATACAAGTGTAACCCCTTATTATTATTAGTGCAACCCCCTTATTGTATTGTTGTGCCCATATAGTCCCCATGATGTTATTATTATGCCCGATAGAGGCCCACTATTGTTATTTTTGTGCCCCTAGAAGGAGGTGTTTTCATTTGTATCATCCAAGAATTTTTCATTTGTGTAATGTAAAAAATGTTTCCCCCTCGAAGAGGTTGATTTTTAAGTTGTTGATCTATATTCTATCTTTTTGTGAGTTGGTTTCATAAAATTTAGTATTGGAGCTTTGAGATTCTAGGGTTTTTCTACTCCAAACAGGTCATCATGGAATTTTCGCTATAACTTTTTCTATACGAAATTTCAGAAGCTTAAAACAAAACCCCAGTGAGCTAAAATTGTTTTGAACCTCGGGTCCAAATTTCAGATCTTGTGTTGATATCTTTTCAGAGATATGATTTGAGGAAGTTAGGGTTTTTGCAAGCTCTAGAATTCCATCTCAAACAGGTCATCGTTGAATTTTCACTATAAGTTCTTTTATACGAAGTTTCAGACTCTGAAATTAAAACCCATTTGAGCCGCAATCACCTGAAGCTCAGGCCCGAATTTTAGATTTTGTTTCAATATATTTTTGGAGATATGGTCCAAAATATTTAGGGTTTTTGCAGGCTCCAAAATTACATTCCAAATAGGTAAGCTGAGGAACATCGTCATACCTTTCTCTCTGAGCATCAGATTGAAATTTAGTAAGAAGTTTCAGAAAGAAGTAGGATTGTAGTTTTATGTGTATCATTGTCAGGTTTGAAGCTCGAAACAATGACATGTGGTAGGTTGTACAAGTTCGCTCTACTGAACCTATCTATAATCAGGTCATCATAGGATATTTGGCATAACTCTTTATTTAATAATCCAATATTGATCAGACTAGTGGGGTTAGAAAGAGGACTCAGAGGGCTACCACAAAACAAACACCTAGTAAGCAAAATTGGATGGATGATTTGAAGAATGCGATCAAAGCTAAGATAAATTGTTTTATATGTGCCATGGATGCTAATATCGATAGTATGGAAGCATATTTGAATAAAGGCATGGAATATTTAAAGAAAGACATGGAAGGTTTGAAGGAAGATGGGACACAACTGCTACAAGAAAGGCCTCCTAATGACAAAAAGGTAGTAGAGGAAACTCATGATGAGAAAAAGTTAAATGTTGATCATGATTTCATAGAATCTAACGTTGGATTGAAGACCCACCATATTCTAAAGATCGATATGAGGAAGTTTGATGGCAAAGATCCCATAACATGGATACTATAGATGAAGAAATTTTTTGTTCTACATGATGTGCAACTGTTACAAAAGGTATCTATTGCATCTTTATATTTAGAACTGAATCAATTTTTATGGTATAAAGGGATTTGTTTTCATAAACCACTTGTCACTTGGTCAATTTTCATGGAGGAAATGATAGCACATTATGAGGATACAAAAAGCAACACCTTATTTTACTGATTGATAAATCTCAAACAAAAGGGTTCATTGGGAAAGCACATTGAGGACTTCTAAAAATTGAATATAAGGGTAAATGATATTTCTGAGAAGCAGAGGATTGATGTCTTCATAGGGACTTTAAAGGATAGCATTCAACATGAGGTTTGTCTTTCAAAACCTGATTCATTGGAGAAGGCATTCAGGCTGGAAAGAAAATTATGGCAACAAGAAGTCCTACCACTGACAATTATAAAGATGGAAGTGTTGTTGCTCCTAGCCTTCCAAAACCTACAAGGTTGACACCATAACAATTGGAATAAAAAGGAGAAAATGACCTTTTTTTACAGTTGTGATAGAAAATACACTAAAGGACATAAGTGTGCTAAGAATAAATTATTTTGTATTGATTGTGAAGAGGAGGAAGAAAAGGATCAAGAAACATCAAAAGAAAAAGATATACACCAAGAGCCAACTCCAGAGAAAGAAGAAAGGAATCCTTCAATAATTTGTAATGCATTGGTAGGAATTACCACTCTTCAAACTCTCAAGATAAAAGGACATATCAAGAAGAAAAAGTATAATCTCACTTTCACGCAGAATCGAATGAAACAATAGATAGATCAACATCGCAACGAAAGAAGTTTTGATATAGGCGACTGGGTATTTTTACGAATACCACCATACAAACAAATGCCCCTCAAGAAAGGTAAGAAGGATAATAAATTATCAGTAAAGTACTATGGTCCTTACATGGTGTTGAAAAAGATTGTTACTATGGCATACAAATTGGAGCTTGCATCTTCCCGAGTGCCCCCAATTTTCCATGTTTCATGCTTAAAGAAGGTTATAGGTGACAAACTCCCAATTCAAACAATATTGTTGGAACTTGACGAGGAAGGAAAAATCATATTGGAACCTGAAGCAGTCACGAAAACAAGAACCCGACAGCTATGAAATTGATCAATTTCAGGGTATCTCATCAAGTGGAATAACTTACAGACTGAAGATTCCACATTGGAGGATGATAATTTTATACAGAAGCATCCAAAACTACTCAAGCATTGAGGACAACAATTTTTGAAGGAGAAGGGCATGTTAGGTCCCTATACTACTAGTGTAACCCCTTATTGTTATTAGTTCAACCCTCTTATTATATTGTTGTGCCCATGTAGTCCCCATATTGTTATTATTGTGGCCCATAGAAGCCCACTATTGTTATTGTTGTGCCCTTACATTATTATTGTTATGTCGGCTCTGATTATATTATGACCCCTTGGATTCCTATATATAGAAAGGAGGTCTTGACATTTGTATCATCCATGAATTGTTCATTTATGTAATGTAAAGGAGGTTTTCCCCTCGAAGAGGCTAATTTTTAAGTCATTGATCTAGCTTTTCTATCTTTTTGTCTGCTGGTTTCATAACAGGTGCAATGCGATAATCAGCCCCCAAGCAGGGACAGGTTACGATGCAATAATTGCAATCGCACACCATAGAAAAAAAAGTCCTGCATATATAAGACAGTCAGTTCTCCACCGATTAGGAATTGAGAAAGGATCTCGGATGCGATAGGTTTATGAGTTCCGGTTAATAGTTCCGTTGGGTCCGCCATATTGCAATCGCACATCGTCCTGTCGTATTCACAAACCATAAGCCCACTGGTTCTCACCGATTGCGATTTACGATGGGATAGTTGGTGCTAAAAGATTATGGACTGCCACGGGGCGAAATTTTCACTTAGTTAGTGCTTTTTGGAGCTAATTTGTAGGATCATGCCAATTTTGGAGCAATTTGTGGAGTGAATAGTAGGGAAACTAGGAGAGTTCATAACTTCTTCTGTTTTCCACCAAATTGGATGCAAAAAGAGGCTAGATATCCATTTTTGGAAATTTTGGACTCATTGGAGCAGGTTTCAGAAGCATTTGAGCATTCTAAACACTCATTCTTACACTTTTGAGCATAATAGAGAGGCCCAAGCGATTGGAAGGTGGACCAAGGAGATGTAGCCCAGGAGGGGTGAATTGCTTTATCATGTTCCTGTTGTAATGTGTTTTTGATGCTGTTATGTACATGTTTATGCTACTTTTTAGTCTCTTACTTATGTAAAATTTCTCATTAAATTAACATAAAAACTCATCATTTCAAATATTTTTGAGCCCCCAGCCTCCTTGGCATTTTAGAATTAAAAGTTTCCTCTAAGAGACTAGAGCCATTCTTTTTTTGTCTCTTGCACCAGATCAAATGAATATATATCATAATTACCTAATACACTCAAGAACACCTTTCAAGATCTAGGTAAGGGACATCCAATTAACTAGGATGTCCTTGGGGACATATTTAACTAGGACCAGTCACTCAACCATGGGAAATCCATCTATTACACTATGTGTTGTCTTTTTTTCAATCTTAGAGATAATCTATTTGTGACGGCCCCAAGTTGATTTTCCATGTACATAAAATAAGACCAAGGTCATGGGACATGTATTCCAAGCTGAATGGCGGGTGAACACCATAGTGGGGATAACTTGTTGATTAATAATGGCTATGGAAATTGGTAAAGGAAAACAAGTACTAATTGACATTTAATTGTGAGAAATAAGGAAAATAGGAGAAAAGGAAGGTGAAGAGACATTGATTTGCATGCAAGTGAAATTAGAGATAAAATGAAGGAAAATGAAAGAAAAAGGTAAAAGGAAAGGAAGGGACTAGACATCAATGATAAAAAGGCCCTTGAGAATCATGAGACGACTTTTGCTCATTCTTTGGTTGGGATCAACTAAGGATAAGGAACAAGCACTTAGACAAGCAAGTAAGGAAAGCAAGGGTGTGGAAGAGAAAGCTTGGAAAATGACAAGTATGGACAAAAATTAGTTGTGGATTGTAGGTAATTCCATGCATGTGAGATTTAGCATGTTTATTTCTATATGCATGGTATATGCATGTTGTTCCTTGGTTATGTGTTTTCAGTGGCATGGAGATTTTCCTAGATTGAAAATGGTTTCAACCTTGCCTTACCATTTCCTATATAGCCATGGTGTTGTGGGTTTTCCACTTGTTTTTCTAATTGGTGCTCAAGTTCCCTATGGACGTGGGTTGGAAAAAAGGCTTTGGAAGCCCCAAAATAGCTTGGGTTGAGTTACTAGTTCGTCAAGTCGTAGGTTGGGACAAACGCTTTGGATCCCTTGGTGGGTTGAGTTACTATTTCCTAGAGTCGTGGTTGGAACAAACATTCTAGAGCCCTAGAAGGTTGTGGGTTGAATTACTAGTTCTTGAAGCCCTAAACAACTTGGGTAGAGATCGATCTGGTTGATGTTAGTGATTTCTGGACTGTAGAGGTGGAATCATTGTGGTTTAGGGTTGAGGTAGTATGGCCTATGGAAGCCTTGGTTTTGTTTTGTTTTGGTTTATCCGATGAGATCCAACATTCATGCTTGGAATATGGTGCAATGGTGATTGGCTAAAAGAAAGATTTGGTGCAACCCAATATATAGTTGGGTGGTACGTGGAAGTCCCTGACTTGGTTGGCATTTTCATATATTAATAAGAGTTATTTTCCTATTATGATTTATGACACTTGTATTGGTTATTATGTTGACATTATGGCTGATTTTCCATGGTTTCTATGATGGTTATTTGTTGGTTATACTATGTATTCTATCTATGGCTCTTGACATGTTTCGATAAGTTAATTAATGGTTGAGAGGGCATTAGAACTTTTTAGTGATTCTCATATGAAGTTCAGATATTTTGTATCAGATATGCATTCATGACCCATGACTTGTATATTTACCATATGTTTGACGAAATGTTTGATGTTTACTAGCAAGCCTAGGTCAAGTTTTGTATTCAATTTTGAATGTTTGACTTTGGAAAGTTATAGGCAATTCTGTGAAGTGGTCTAAAGGCTAGCCTGGAAAATCATCTCAAATTTCAGGACCGCTAGCACTAAACTGGAGGATTTTGGTCATAAAAGCATGGAAGCAGGCTTGTATGTTTGGCATGCAGGTATCATGGTTAATGGTTGTTATATGCATTTTGGTTACATGCATTTCTTCCATTCTATTGTTGTTGTGGTTACATGCATGATAGATGCTAGTTGATTAGTTTGGTCATATGCACGTGCATCAGTTAGTCACGCATGATAGTTAACTTGTTTTTATACGTTGCGGTTATATGTATGATGATCATTGTCATTATGGATAAGTTATTGATATTATTATGTGTCATGCTAATCTATATTGGCCTGTGCAGATGGCTATGGTTATGATATTCATGTATGAGTCGATATACTTGCGATGGTGTGTCATACTAATCTAGATTGAACTGTGAAGATGTGATTATTATGCATGCATGTCAGTTTTTATGAGTTTATCATGTGAGCATGTTAGTTAGTTACTGTTATGGATATCGTGGCCCTATTTATTTATGAGTTGATGTCCTTGTGAAGCTATATCATGCTAATTTGGATTGATTGTGCATACGGGATAAACTCCCTTGAAATACACTAAAGTATGATTTTGGTTATGTCCCTATATGGTTTATCTAACATGGTATGTTGTAGGAAATACTTTCTAGAGCTTAGGAAAAGAAATCGGAAGTTAATGAAACCATCCTTAAGAGCCTATCATATTTGCAAAAGCATGGACAACTGAGGATTATTATGGATAGGAGGAGAAGACTAATGGGGCATATGGTGGCCACATGATAGCAGGTCTTGGTCAAGATACAAGTTGGACAAGGATGATACACTCAGAGGTGGCAGATGGTTGGATACACCTGACAAGATAATTAGTGCTTATGGGTTCTTTTACTTTTGGTTCAAAGAGAAATCATCATCGTCATTACTGTTAACATCCTTATAGGAAGAGTGAGAAGCAGTATTTTCTAGAGGAGTTCTATGAGCTGAAGATGTATTCCATGACATATGACGAGTACACTGGAATATTGCTAGAGTTTTTGAAGTATGTGCCTTATCTCTAGGATGAGAAAGAAATGATCCAAAGGTTCATCAGGGGACTGCCATTATCATTCAAAGATCAGATCGAGTTTAATGAGCCTCAATCATTGGAGAAAGCCATCAGGAAGTTAAAGAATTGTTATGAGCAGTCAAAGCGAAAGTCTGAGTTCAAGTGTGATTGGAAGGGTGCATGTAACAAGGGAAATATTGCACCTCATAAGAATTTAAATGCAGTTGAGAGAGAACATGGGTCTTAGCCTATGGAGTAATAGGGTAAAAATTAATGGCAACAAAACATTATGGTGTAGAACCTGTGGTGGTGATCATTGAAGTACGGATTTCCATTTGTATCAGAGTGGCACAATTGATGTGTGGCAAGCCTTAGATTTAAAATGTGCAAGAGGTGAAAAAATTTGGGGATCTAGATCAGAGCATTCCCCAGATCTAAGTAGCAATGGATAAAAGGCATGTAGGTCACCAAGTATCCACCATTGAGATGGAGGTGGAACCAAGGGTAGAGTTCCAAGCAGAGCCTTAATGCATCATGTAGTGGAAGGAGATCGTGCTTCAAGACTGAGTGATAGAGCAAGTTAAAGTGTGTGGAAGCACTTTGGGGCCAATGAAGCTACATGCTAGATGGTTGGTCAAATGTAGGCAGACAACTGGTTTCTAGTTATGGCTAGATTTTTCAAGGGAATTGGAGTCCCTTGAGAGATGGTATGGATGTGTTCGATTGCATAGTAACGTGTTGGGTACAACAGGTAAGGTAGATGGTATGTCATTATATTTATTTATGCAGTGGAAATTATGTGTTTATGGAAGTATGATGCGGGGAATTGCATGGTAAAGATATTAGCATGAAATATTGAAGTAGGCTCGGGTTGAGCTTTCCTTTAGAAGCACTGGGAACCGTCAGGTTGAGTCATGGTTTATGTTGAAGTTTTATGATTTGTTTACACTTGATTTGCGATTTTGATTGTGTTTGGTGCATGGCCATGCCACTCTGTGGTGTCGTATTATTATTGATTTTTCATGTTTTTCTTATTATTTGCTTCTTGTTCTTTCCTTTTATTTTTTTGAGGGCCTTCGGAATTAGTTGGGGAAAGAGGAAATTTAATGGAGCTCAAGGAGAGCTGAATGAAATCTATTAGGTAATGTAAGACTTGGATGAAGCCCAGTGCATGTATAAGGGAAGTTGCAGGAAAGAATATGAAAGCCAGTTGGACTAGTTGGGTCCATTGGGGTAAATGGATAGTGGTCATACATCATAAGAAAGGTAACCAAGAAATATAAAGTAAATGGATCTAAGGTAACATATGCCTTGACTATGTTGGGAACTATTGTTCTCAATGTTGTGCATGATTTACATGGATAAAGGAATTTCTCTTCACCTTGATCTTATGAATACTGGTAATTATGTTGTGATAATGATATATGTGTGTTTGTATGAATGTCATTGTCTGACAGGGTCATTAGGGATCATTCTTGTGTAAGAATGATTGATTTATGCAGTTGAATGTCATGAAATGGTTCTTGGTTTTATAAGGAATCAAGTGGGTAGAGTAGCCCTAAAATATCTATGTAGGTGTATGTGTTGTGTTATACACCATGTGTGGGTGTATGTGTTGTGATGTACACTGTGTGTATGTGTATGTGTTGGGGATTGGTTCTCTAGAACCCTGGAAGTTGTGGGTTGAAGCCCTGTAACAGATTGGGTCCCCTGGAAGTTGTGGGTTGAAGCCCTGTAACAGATTGGGTCCCCTAGAAGTTGTGGGTTGAGTTATTAGTCCCTAGAGTATGCGGGTTGGGACAAACTCTCTGAACCCTTGTAACAACTTCGGTTCCCTAGAGCCCGTGCATTGAGTTATTAGTCCCTGGAGCCTGTGGGTTGGGACAAACACTCTAAACCCCTAGACAACTTGGGATGAGACCAATCTTGAGTTGCTGATATCGAGGGCAGTGGCAATATAGTCTTTGGATTCCCTTGTTGTTGATACTATAAAGAAGAGAGGGAATTGGGTGTTTGTCAAGTTTGGAAACCAATCCAATGTGTGTATTATGGTTGAAGAGAAGAGAAGGAACTGAGTGCTTCCCAAGTTTGGCAACCGATTTAGTGTGTGTACAAAAAGAACAAAGGTAGAAGCAAAGAACAATTTAAATGACAAGTATCAATATTTTATTCAGGTTTTTAATTATGCATGTGATCTATGATTATGATTTAAGATGGTTGTGTTTTAGCTAACCGGATGTGATATGTTTATACATGATAATTTCAATTTGATCAAAGATCTAGTTTGACTTGTTGGGATAGGAAGTAAATATAATTGCAAATGTACCTTATTGATGAGTTATCCATGAGACATGATTTGAATTATTTCAATCCTTTTGAATCTAATGGCAATTATGTGCTTGGTATAGGAAAGCATGGAAAATGCCAATGTTTGGGTGGTTGAAAATGCCTGGTTTGGGTGGTTGGAATTGGCTGCCAGAGAATTAGCAGCAGTAAAAGGAATTGGAACATGCAACAATTTGTTGGTAAAGCACTTCAAGAGTAGGGCCATTGTGGGACATTGGCACCCAATAGTGCCTATTGATTTCGACGAGCATATTATGATCGGTATGATGGTTTTGAGGCTATGATATGCCTTGGTTTTTGGACCTTCCGATGCAAGGAAACCTTGCCAAGGGATGGATCACCCAAGAAGGGGATGGCAATGGAAATTGGAAGGTGTGTGACTACATGAAAGGGGGTGACCGGATATCCCTAGGGACTGTGTAGCAGAGAAGGGAAGGTTAGGGAATATATTTTTTTTGGTCATCATCATTTCTATATGGAATCCAAAACACATTAGGAGTGAGCCCTACAACAATGAGTTGATAATTTTTCACTGAGAGAATAAGTAGCGCCAGGATTATAGCACTGGACATTGGATGTAGACTTTGATTTTGGTAGTGGATTCTGGAATTCTTGGGAAGGAGGTGAATCTTGGTACTACTTTGAGGGTGGAGGTGTGAACTTGTGTATTCCCTTGTCACTAATGTGGGCATCGTATCCTTTTATTTTTTAGTTAGAGATAATTCACATATTATTGTAAATACTGTATGGAGTTGTGTTTATAAAGCTCCATAGACAGTATGTTTATTTGCTGGTTGAAGCAAATGTGCATGAGTATATATGTCTTGCTATTTAAATATCCCATTTCTTTGTGTTATAATGTTATAGTAAGAGGTATGTTTATCATGTTTCAACATTTTGGTATTGTAAATATTGCAACGAGTTGTGCTATAAATCTCTATAGGCAAAATTTTGTGTTGGTCATAAGTCATTAAACACCGAGGACAATGTTTTCCCCAAGGGGGTGGTTGTAACAACCTCGGGATGATTTTCCATGTAAATAAGACCAAGGTCATGGGATACATATTCCAAGATAAATGGTGGGTGAACATCATAGTGGGGTGTATAATTTTTTCTACAAATCAACTAACTCTGGTACCATGTAGAAATTTCCCACCTGTAGATCATCTGATAATGCAATGTACTAAAGCAAAACACTTGATCTACTTCTACAAACAATTTAGCGGAAGCTTAATCGAACATGAGAAACATCATTAAGAACACATATAATTGATATGGAGAAATCAATCACACATAACACAGAAGAATTTACCCGGGGAAAGCCTCAACCTAAAACCCCAACTCTGTATTATCATACACGTGGAAATATAGCTAGTATTACAAAAAGAATCAGCTCAAAAGCTATCCTACTCTCTCTACAATACCTCTGTTGCTCATAGATAGTCAAAGGCCTCTATCTAACCTCTGGTTTGCCCTCCAAGCCTCCTATTTCTTTGCACAATTCTGATTGGGGTCCAGTGCAACCACTTGTGTGAATTGGCCTCTTCACACACTCACTAACTTTGATCCAACTACATAGTCCTGAAGGAGATAAATCCTCATCCATGGATGAGCTTCCTTTATAGGAAAAATATCATCCAACTGATAGTACACTATCCCTTCTTTGATCTCAACTGGATCTTTGTTTGAATTGACATGCGTGACTAATTCATGAGAGAATCTTTACTTATCTGAAGTGCAATAGTTCTATGCAAGCATGCATTAACTAACTGAACTTAATTTAAACAAACTGTTTAAATCAAATATAACTGGACTTGACTCAGTTAACTGAGCCAACTAATTACTACTCAATATAGAACTCATCTTATCTCTTTAACTGATGGATAAATTCCTCAAATTAATAGAGAAACTGTTGCATGTCCTCACATAGACTTCATGTTTGATTTTTCACAACTAATTAACTCATGGAGAATTAATTAATTTATTTTCAAATAGATGTTAAGTTCAAATTCGAATTTTACTTCCTATTTTAGTCCAGGGACTGACTAATATCGGAATACATCCTGAATTGCTAAAAATAGAATGTTGTTTTTAGCACTTCCATTTTTCATTCCATGTTGCCCAATCTAGCACAGGTACCCAAACTACTATTTTTAGCAGTGCTATTTTTAGCATTTCTTGTTACCATTTTCAACACTCCCTCTCAACAAGAAAGGCTTCCTCTCGAACCCGATCCTGTACCTTTAGAATGTTCTACACGCAACACTTCTACCAAGTGTGGTTGCCTTAGCAACTCTCTTAACAAAAAAAGACTCCCAATTGACCTCTCTGTTGGGTTGGAAACATACTCTGATGCTGAAGCTCTACTTGCTGCTGACAAGTGCTCCCTCTCTGACCTCTGCGCTACTATAACATATCCATGCATCTCGCACCATTGCACACCTCTCTGTGCCATCCTGCACTAGTGAAACACACTTGTGCCTCTCGCATTGCTGCAGCCTACTAGCTCTGCACTCTCTTGGGATTCCTGCACTGTAGCTCTCTCTACCACTCTATCCACATCTGTCTCTACCCAATTAGTCAGTCCTACTACTCCTCATTGGGGCTCCTGTAGAAAAGTTGAATCAAAGAGGTTGGGTACCTCAAGGATCCTGCCCCTCCTCCTTGGGACAATCACTCCACATCACCCCACCTCCTCCCAGGAGGTATGGCTGCATGTGATCCCTCTACCCACCTAGCTCAAATTTTCCCCCTACTGGAGGTCTTTGCATGAGTGGATGCCTCCACTATGTCTCCTCTTGGCTTCCCCTGTTATGGCTGTTCCACAACCTCCTGAAGCTATTGCACCAATCGTGGCTCCTCCACAATCATCTGAGACTTCTTCTAGCATTGCACGTTGATAGGTAATATAATCTCCCTCTCAACCACCAAGTCTCCATTAGTTGCCTTGCTGCTCAAGGCTTTGCATGCATCTTGAAACTTAAGAGCATACAGGTTCTTGACTTGTAAACCGATCTGCTTCACCTGTCTAGTGATGATGTGTCTAAGGAAAACCTTTCCCTTATTGAAGACTACATCATAGCCTCTATCTTCTAGCATCGTGATCGACACCAAGTTTCTCTTCAGTCCTAATACATACTTGACATTAGTCAAGGTAAGGCGAGCTCCATGATCCCTTCGAAAAACAACCATGCCTACACTTGAGACATTATACTTTTCATTAATACCCATCGCTATGAGTATCTGGAGATCTTTCTCCTCCAAAGTGCTAAACAAAATCTTGTCATCGGTCATGTGGAAAGAAGCTCCATTGTCAAGAAACCAACCACTTCCCACTATGGATGAAACGATGCATGCAAAGAGTGTGAAATCCAGCTCGAACTATGAAGAAAGTGCCTCACCTTCAGATCCTTCCCTAGATCCCTTCTTGGATTTCTTCTGTGGACAATTTGTAGCAAAATGGCCCACCTCATGACAACTAAAGCATCGCAATTTTCGATTTGTCAAACTTCTTCCCACCATGGGAAGAACTGAATTCAGAAAGAGAAACCTTCTCCTTCCCCTTCTTCACCTTACTCGCTAAGGCACAGTTTTCTTCATCCCCCATGGATGAAGAACCATCTCTGGTGCTTCTTCTTATCTCCTCCTGTATCAAATCTGACCAAAGTTGTTCCCAATCTGGTAGTTTCTCTCTTCCATTAACTGAGTCCTGGTAGCTATGCCAACTCTTAGGAATACTGAGGAGTGCAAGACTCACCATGTCATCATCAGCTATCACAATCCCTACACTTCCAAGCTCATCCCTGCATGTGGTGAGCTTATTCAGATACATAGAGATCGTGTCACCCTTTTCACTCTTGATCTTTTGAAGTTTGTCCTTTAGTGCCAACTTCCTCTGATCACTGCTATTCTGATATAGATCTTTCAATGTTTTCCACATTGAAAATGGTGTCTCCTTCCCATGGAGACTTGAGACTATGTGATATCGAACTCCCTCCAGAAGGATTCTCCTTGCTCTAGCCGCATATTTCTTCCATTCAGCCAATTCAATAGCACCAGTAGGCTTGAGGAATTCTTGATCAATGAAGTCCTTTAGACCATTATCCTCTAGTACTGCTTCCATGCGATCCTTCCAGGCTATATAATTCGAACTGCCATCAAGGGCATATTCGAGTCTGAAACCATAAACGCCATAGGTGAAATAGAGATGTGATAAGGATTCGATTTCTATATTCAGGAATCACAAACTTCAACTTCTCCCTTCTTGTATATTGTTCTTCCTTGATCACATGTGCTTTGATACCAAGTAGAATTTTTCTACAAATCAACTACCTCTGATACCATGTAGAAATTTCCCACCTATAGATCACCTGGTAATGCAATGTACTAAAGAAAAACACTTGATCTAATTCTACAAACAATTTAGCAGAAGCTTAATCAAACATAAGCAACATCAATAAGAACACATATAACTAATATGGAGAAATCAATCACACATAACACAGAAGAATTTACCTGGGGAAAGCCTAAGCCTAAAACCCCAACTCTGTATTATCATACAAGTGGAAATATAGCCAGTATTACAAAAAGAATCAGCTCAAAAGCTATCCTGCTCTTTCTGCAATACCTTTGCTGCTCATAGACAGTCAAAGGCCTCTATCTAACCTTTGGTCTGCCCTCCAAGCCTCCTATTTCTTTGCGCAATTATGATTGGGGTCCAGTGCAACCACTTGTGTGAATTGGCCTCTTCACACACTCACTAACCTCTGATCCAACTACATAGTCCTGAAGGAGATAAATCCTCATCCATGGATGAGATTCCTTTATAGGAAAAATCTCATGCAACTGATAGTACACTGTTCCTTCTTTGATCTCAACTAGGTCTCTTTCTGAACTGACATGCATGAGTTATTCATGAGAGAATCTTCAGTTATCTGAAGTGTAGCAGTGATATGAAAGCATGCATTAACTAACTGAACTTACTTAATTTAAACAAACTATTTAAATCAAATATAACTGGACTTGACTCAGTTAATTGAGCCAACTAATTACTACTGAATATAGAACTCATCCCTATCACTTTAACTTATGGATAAATTCCTCAATTAATAGAGAAACTGTTGCATGTCCTCACATAGACTTCATGTTCGTTTTTTCACAGCTAATTAACTCATGGAGAATTAATTAATTATATTTCAAACAACTGTCAAGTTCAAATTCGAATTCTACTTCCTATTTTAGTCCAGGGATTGACTAAAATTGGAATCCATCCTGAACTGCTAAAAATAGAATGCTATTTTTAGCACTTCTATTTTTAGCATTTCTTGTTGCCATTTTCAACATGGGATCACTTGTGGATTAATAAAAGCTATGGAAATTGGCAAAGGTAAAGAGGCAATAATTGGCATTTAATTATGAAAAATAAATAAAATAGGAGAAGAGGAAGGTGAAGAGACACATATTTGCATGCAAGAGAAATTAGAGAGAAAATGAAAGAAAAAAGAAAAAGTTAAGGAATGGACTAGACATCAATGATAAAAAGGCACCTAAGAATCAGTTGACATGTTTTTCTCATTCTTTGAGCGGGATCATTTAAGGAGAAGGAACAAGCACTTGGACAAGACAACAAGGAAAAAAAGGGTGTGTAACAGAAAGCTTGGACAACGACAAGTAAGGAAAAAGATTAGTTGTGGATTGCAGGTAACAGTATGCATGTGAGATTTAACGTGTTGATTTTCTGATGCATGGTATATGCATGTGATTCCTTGGTTATGTGTTGTCATTAGCATGGAGATTTCCCTAGATTGACAGTGATTTTAGCCTTACTTTTCCATTTCCTGGATAACCATGGTGTTGTGGGTTTTTCCACTTTTTGTTACGATTGGTGCTTAGGTTCACTATGGCTGTGGGTTGGAACAAACACTCTGGAAGCATTGGAACAACTTGGGTTGAGATACTAGTTCCTCGAGCTGTAGGTTGGGACATGTTGGATACCTATACCAATCGGTTTCATATTTCATGATGGGCAAATTCAAATGCCAAATATGCTCTGCTTTGCTGATACAAAGATCCCATATTTCCAAGGAAAGGCAAGGTGTGTATATGCCTTTGTGTTTACTAAATTTTGATGGATGGTCCAATAGTCTAATCTGGATCATGCCATGTTTCAATTTTCTGTTGTAGAATAGAGAAAGAAGTCTGTCCAAACTGTTTAATCTTGGCAGACCAATAGTTAGGTAGAGAAGCTAAGGTTCCCAATTGCTTAATCTGGGGCCTTGGAAGAAATAAGGGTAGTGCTAGATAGGAAATCAAAAGAAAAGCCAGTGGAAAAGAAAAGGCACATAAGGGTCTGCAAGTCCAAGTGCACCCTCCAAGAAGAAACAAAAAATGCTAGGCAAGTAGATTGGTAGGTAGATGGGGTTGCAGAAGTGGTGTTCCTTTCAAACTGAATCTTGCTGGTCAATACAAGAAAAGAAACACAATGGAGTATGTCTAACTTCCCTTTTTCCTGGTTTAAACACTCATTACTAACATCCCTTCACCAAGTTATGGTTATGAAAGAATTCAAGGTTTTATGTTGGTTCTTGTATCCTCTAAGAGCCACATTTCTTGTGCAAAATTATTTTCATTTTGATCTACTCCCTAAGCTAAGTTGTCTTCAAATAAACTTAGTGGCATCACTCCTCATTCACCTTCTCCCTCCATATTAACCCTTAACTTCTATTATTTAACTCCTTATGTTGCCCTTTCCCCTACTATTATAACACCATGGTGTATAAACCCCAAACATTCTATAAATATCCCCCCCCCCTTGGCATTATAGCCATATGATTCACTACTACGGAATTAAATTGACATCTGGTTAGTTTAAGAACCCAAACCTTACCCCTTGGTCTCCTTCAGAACTCATCTACCTAGTCAACCCTTCATTTTCCCTATGGAACCTTGGAAAAAACCCATCTGCACCCTTTAACCTGCTCAAAAGGCAAAAATACCTTGAAAACCCACTTTTCCACTTTATCCTAAGTTCGAGATTAATGCGCGTTTTATATAAAAATACATTAGAAAACCATGCAATTCGAGAATAATTCTAAGGGTCCCGCCAGGCACAAATCCCATGGAAAATAATATTTTAATGCCCGCCCGACGCCGTATCATCCGCGCAGTTCATCGGCCCGTCAACCGTCCGATCGGGCGCTTTTCATCCGATGGTTGACGTGGATATCGGACTGGCCTCGATGTCCGAAAGTTATCATCCGATATCTGTCAGAGGTTGACGTCAGGCCTCAGCCACGCGTCGCCCCCACAATGTATCGGAGCCCCCTCTGACAGATTCCCTTCCGTATCAAAAGCAGTGCGATATGATACTGCCGTGGTTTCCGGTTTTCCCCCAGCCCGCCTACCAGCATCATCGCCGCGTCACTGCCTGCATTATCGCCGCGTCCGCGCGCCCCGTCCACCATTGCTCCACCTGTCTGCCACCTCACCACCCCCGTGAACCACTCATAAGCCACCACATCACCTGATTACGTCATCTAACGTCATCCAACCCTGACCCACCCAATGACGTCATACTGACGTCATCCGGAAAAGGCGCGAATGTCCCAAAAATCCATATTTTTGCCAATTTTTCACGTTTTTTTGCACTTTTTGCAAAAACTATTGTTGCGCCTTCTGCATGCATTTTACGTCCAAAATTGCACCAACCTGCTCAAATCGACCTGGAGACCTTCAGCGCGCCTACCCACCTGCATTTGTGACCCGGACCGTCAAGTTTACCAGGTATTTATCCCTGCAAATCTTCTCTGAGCCTGGTTTTGTCTGCAATAGCTGAGAACTCACTTAAAACACTGAAAAATGCATAATTCACCGACAAAATTCCCTGCACCCAGTTCCCATTGAAAATTGAACGGTCGAAATTCACTAGCTGAGCCTATTTAAACAAAACTTTCATTGAAACCTTCATCCCGTTCGTGCAGTCGTGAACAGGAAACCCGGAACTTACACCTAATTATTGAGAAAGGTCTGTTAAAGAGAAGTATTCACCTTCTCAAGTGACTGTGTGCAGTATTTCAATTGCTGCAAGTTCGCCCTATCGTCCTCTGTTTCTCAATTTACCTCTTTTGACCAAGCAATACTCTTTTTCTGTTGTCCAACCTAGTAACATCAGTTTACATACACAGCAGAGTTCTTAAGTAACCATGGAGACTCTAGTAGCACCTGTGGCCCTCAATGTTGCCCCTTTGAATGCCCCTCAGAGAGAATTGGAGTGGCAGGATTTAGCAGACTTAGATTATCAAATCTCAGAAGACTCCCTAACGCACAGTAAGTTCCACCTCCACCTGCTAAATGAATTAAAGGCCAAGCATGTAGATGGAATAGATATATTGGGCATTTGGGATTCCTTCCTCCCAATCTTCAAGCTTCCTCAGGTCAACCAATTCCCTGACCTAATTCACCTGTGTGCTGTATGTTATGATCCCACTCAGAGAGTTGTGCTTGACCCTTCAGGCTCAGTTGTATTCTACATCACCCCTGAGGCCATCAGAGAGATGCTGCAATTCAAGACTGAGAAGAAATTGGTCCCCCTGTCTTTGTTGGATCTGATAAATCAAGGAGCTAAGATGTTGACATATGCTCAGATCACAAAGCTGAACCAACTATTTATTAACTCTGATACTATGCAATACCCTCCTATTTTTGCTAGTTACCTCAACCAATTGGGCATAGACCTTGCAGATATGATCAGTTCCATCCTGGGTTATAAATCAGTTGAGTATATTGATGAAACTGTACTGGTGATGATGCTTATGTTTTCCCCTGGCAAAACTCCAATCTGCTATGACTATGCCACCTACATATCAGACAAGATGCATGAGCAATTTATGAATCTATCAAGGGAAAAGGTGTTCAGATACACCTCCTACATCTACCACTTAATTTTATACTATCAGCATGAGAAATTCTCCTTCATTGTCAAAAGAGTGGATGCACAAGGTAATCCAAGGTCTGTAGTGTACTAGAGCTCAGTTTTTCATTGCAGAGCCTATTCTCCATACACTTACTATGAGTTTATAGACCTCTTCATCCACCCAGCCATGTCTATGTTCCTGAGCTCGCCTCCTCCAAGACTGACAGATGAGATGCATAGAATCCTTCAGTTGTCCAAAGTGTAGAGCATTGGGGATTGGTATTTTTACCAGAACTACACCGTTATCATAATATATGGTTGTGAGTTACCCCCATACAGACTGCCCAAGTATGTGCCCATGAGACT
>APFE030541257.1:1895-62150 GCA_000404065.3 Pinus taeda | reverse complement strand
AGAGAGGACATAAGCAGGAAAAGGGACAGAGAGACTCCCCTAACAACATCAACAACTCAAGGGGAGAAGAGGCAAAGGCTGAACCCTTTTTCAGAAGAAGAAATGCCAATAGGGAAAACTTCGGGTATGGGCCTGCCTAGCATGGAGGCCTCAGCAAGTTCCTTCCAACAGGAACAAGAGAGGGAAGCAGGAGGAGAAGTTAGCTCCTCAAGCCAACATAGGGAAGGGGAAAAGAGCATCAAGCAGCAGTTCAAGGATATCAAGAAGAGAAATGAACCTATAAGGCTGCAATTGTATAATCATTTGTTGAAAATGGCTCCCACTAACCAGCAAAGACTCATGTCTACCTATGATGCACATGAGGGTAAAATGATAATGAGCCATTTCACACCAGCCGTGCAGCAACCACAGTCAGCTGCCGATTATATCAGGATCAACCTTGAGGTCCTGGCCAAGGACATCCACCCAATGGATCAGATCGAATTACACAAACAAACGGGTGAGATGGTGTATGCCTCCTTGGCAGACAAGACGTTGGTGAACTACAGGCTACAAAATAGCCTAAATAATACCACTGTACAACTTGAGTTGGAAAGGGCATCCTCTCAAGCAAAGGACAACAGGATCAAAGCTTTAGAGGACATCATAATAGAGCTTGGGCATGATCCTAATGATGTCAAAGTAGTGCAGGAGATTCTGAAGCTAAGGGATGCTGATATGGCAGCACTAAGGAAAATGATAAAAATCCCATCAACTCTTCATCCTCAAACAGAAGAAATTGCCCAGCTTAGACAAGACAAGGATGCAGCAGCTATGCTAGTAACATTATACAAAGAGCTCATCCAGACACAAGAGAAGCTGGAGGAATCAGAGGCTGCCCTTCAGGCAGCATTGCAACAAAAGGAGGCAGGACAAACTTCACAACCTCCTCCAGAAACAATTAATCTGGAGGAAGCTCCTCAAACCACTGCCCCTTCCAGTCAGCAGACACAACAAGCTGCACCCTCCACCCCAGCACCAACAACGGAGCAGGCTGAAAGCCTTGACATGCAGAAGCTGAGAAATGAGATTCAAGCCTTGGAGGCCTAAATGTCAGAGTTAAATCAGGCCAAAAAAACTCTGGCTAAGATCAATGAGAAATATGATAAATCCAAGCAAAATGTGGCTGAGAGAGAAAGAGAGGTAAAGGCTCTCAAAAAGAGAATAAATGAGCTAGAAAAGGAGCTCACACTGGACAAGGTAACAGCTGAGCTCAAGAGAATCCTATGTGCCAATATTGGCCAGTCCATCACAGACCAGTGGGAATACATTGAGGCCATTCATGAACAAATGGGGCTCATTGGAAAAGCACACAGGGAAATCCAAAGGGCAAGGGCATCTCTAGGCAACATGCCTGAGGTTGCCACTAGAATGATAAATGTGCTTAACTACAGGACAAGCTCCCAGTTGATCAAAATGGGAATCGCCAACAGGACTGAGACCATTTCAATGGTCAAAAGGGTCCTGACACTAAGAAACCTGGTACAGACCTTAGAAAGAATAAGCCAGGATATGCAGGCAGATATCAATAAATTCCAGGACAAGTTCATGGCATTACAAAACAGAGGCCTTCCTAGCTTGATGGAGCCCTCAGGAAGGCTACTTTCACATGAAAAATATGCCAAGAGGGTCAACACTTTTTCTGCCAATCAGATTGCAGAAACAGCCAACACATCAGCAGAAACAGGGCCAGCATCAGGACAGACCCTTTTCAGCAGGGTGGAGAGCTTATTCTTCAGTATGAATGGGATTACTCACTTGTTTGATGAGCCTCCAAATTTCTATAAATATACAAAGGCAGATGAGACCATGGGGTCAATTTTGAGGCATCAATTGCCTACACAGGAAGTCTGGAATAGTTTAATACAATTACTGCTAAATCAAAGCCAATAATTATGTTTTTTTCCTTTTTTTTGAAATATTTAAAATTTTCTTGCACAAGAAAATAAGGATATATCAGCAGGTATGCAGAAAGAGGCTGAGCCAACTCAACACAACTATTCGGCCAACACAGCAGCACTGGCAGTCACAGGTGACAGGGCCAAAAAGCTACAGGAGGACAGAGCTGCACAAACACGTCATTCAGCAGTTATAACAAAGCATTCAACCGACTCAGTGAGATCCAAAGATCGAAATCTTCTGACAGGAGTAAAGAGCATTTATATTGTATTAAAGGCTATAATAACTTCTTATCTACTATTTATGTATGAGTTAATGAAGATATTTTATTTCTCAGATGACTCAATGCCTGAGATATTTTGTATGAGATACTTCTATATATTCCCTCTCGCATAAGTTAGCAGGGGTTGGACGTTGGATGTCAGATATTGCTCATATCTATTCTATTGTTCTTCTACTGTAACTCTCAGAGAAGTAATGCAAAAGATGATGGAATTTCCAAAGCTCTGTGTTGCTTGATGCTGTGTGGTGTTTAGCTGAAAGTTACAGGATTCCTGCGTATTTCATGGCACAATAAGTTTTTCTTATAACTCTTTGTTATGTGTTTTGTTATCTTTCATATCTCTTTCATGTTTCCTGTGTCTTACAGTTAATAGCAAGGAAAAAGAATAGTTCCAGGATTTAATCACAGATTACCCTAAACTCAATCTAAGATATTCTGAATGTTTTTCTTTAGTTATAGTAATAAAGGTGTAATTCTTAACAGCTACCCTTTCACACTATATCTTTCACAGTGATTATTGTTTCAGGAATTCAAGTTTGCTCCTGAGGAAATATATCTCTTTCTCACACCCCAGCTTAGTGGAAAATTCTTAATTGCTTTTCACTGGTTGTTTACATTCCACCATCATAATTTCAAGTTTGTTTCATGAAGCATCTAAATGGCCCAGTAACTCCAGCTGCTCAAACTCAAGATTTCAAGAAACCAATAGCCACAGACTCCATTACCCAATGGACTAACGTTATCTGCAGATCTCCACTTTAAGTACAGCAAGACATCCTTCCAACCAAACATAAACCAAAACCTTTACTTCATAACTAGCCTAATATCTCCACAGAACAGAGATAAACCTTAAAGAGAGAGCCCTCTCTGATTACAGCTGGGCTAGAAGTTGTAATCCAAAGATTGGTTAGTGGTTACCCCGGCTGTATTCCCTTGGGAGTCATAGGGAACAACCTGGGTGTTAACACTCACTATTCTTTCTACATTGTCCCCAAAATCCGGCATCATCCTACAATTTCGCCCCATTTTCCGCTAACGGGCCACCAGATCCACCAAAATCTAGGCAGATTTATCGAATGTTTAACTTTGTCATCGAGGCCTAAAAATTGGAAATTATGGGCATATGGGGGTGCATGTGCCCACGGCATAGACCCTGATGCTGGGCCCCTCCCTTCGATGGTTACATCACAGTTGTGGTAGCATTCAAGGCCAGCGGTCAGGGCTGGTGTTCGACGACGATTGACGATGGAGCGGTCAAGGCTAGAGGTTAGTGGACCATCAGCATATTGTTCACATGGGGGGCGGTTAAGTCCACCCGACCCCCCATACCTTGTGGCATTACAGTTTAAATTAAACATGCCACCATGTTATATTAAGTGACAATCTATGGGAACAATGGTAATGTTTCTTGTTTGTGTGATGGGAGGTCGGCGGTTTGACTCTCGCTGCCTTTGCCTAGTCTATAGCTAATTTTTGGTGACCTCCCATGCTACCACGTGGCAGCCTCTGGTTGGGCCACATGTCAGCCCATGGTTGGCCACCTCACCAACCAATAAAAAACCATAAATTTCAACTAATCATAGTGTGCCACTTGGCATGTTCTAACTCGCTAAGAAAATGTTGACCAAGTCAACTGCCACATACCCTACCTAGTCAACACCATGTCAGCAGTATGGGTTGTTGACTAGGCTACCATTTTTTTTTAAATTCGCATGTTTGGAAAAGTGGACAAAACTCATTTCTAGATTCACATGGAGTCTTTTTCACACAAAACGAGTTGTGCCAGATTCAGGATGATGAGCACTACGCAGTCATTCGGGTTCCACACCATTCTAATAACTTTTATTTTTGAGTATAATTTTGAGCACCTGATCACATATAAATGGAGGAATTCATTTCCTCTTGTGTCATTGTCACACTTGGAACAGAACAACCCTTAATTAGTGATATTTCTCTCAAATATGTAATGGCGGACTAGTACAATGACTTTCTTGGGTGGGTCTTGTGATGTGATGTGATCTATTTTCATGGATGCTAATGGTGGATCTTCAATGTTGCATGGTGAAGTAAGTTAGTTTAGTTTCTTTATCTTGATATTATATCCCATGGGATAAATGTTCTTATGTTAAGTTAGTTTGTTTGGTATTTGCTTCATGGTCCCTTGTTGAGTTAAACCCTTCTTCCGAGTATTTGATGAATACATATAAGTTTTTTATTTCCCTTAATCGTCTGGAAAATTGGGAACATAAATTACAATCCTAGGGTAAGTTTATTGCATATTATCTAGATCACCTTGTAAGGATTTACACTAAGTTCTATATTTTGTTGTAATAAGGAAGAAGCTATCAATTATGCCAATTTAATAGTAATTCTTAATCCCACAAAGGATATAAAAAGTATAACATTGAAAAGCAATGTTTAAGTCATTTCCATGTATTTGATAGTGAAATATAGGCTCACATCCATGATGAGAAAAGAAAAAAATTAAAGCCTAAAAGTCAAAAGTGTATTTTTGTTAGATATTTTGAAGTTTCCAAAAAGATATAAACTTTTCCAACCTCGCTCTATTATAAGAAGAGATGTTAAATTGATCAAAATTCTCTTGGCATAGGAATATAATTCAAAAAACTTTCATATTTGATGTCTATGCTATCTTCTATTCATGACTTTTTTGTTAGTGATCCTATTCTATATTTTTCTTTAGATGATAGTGAGGATGAAAATCCATCTACTCCTACTCAACTTCCTCCAAATGAGTCCATTGATAATGAACTTACACCAAGCCCACCTCTTCCTAGGTGGATCTATTCAACATGAGAAGTATTTTGTGATCTCATTGGTGATTCTAAAAATTAGAATCATACACATTCATAACTATATTAAATCTCCTTTCTTTGGCTAAAATTGTACAGATTCATAATCCAAACACATTTGCATAAGCATTTGACCATCCATATTCCACACAACAATGAATGAAGAATATCATTCCTTAATGGTGAATTATATTGGAATATTTCCTCTTTTGAAATGAATAAAACTTGTCAAATGTAAATGGGTGTATTAAGCTAAGTATGCATCAAATGGAAGTGTTGAAAGACATAAGGAATATTTATATTCCAAATTGAATTGACTACGAATAAAAATTTTCCCTTGTAGTGAAAATGATTTAAATTCAACTTGTTTTATCCCTTTCTACTCATATAAATTGGAGGTCCATCAGTCGGATATTAAATCCACATTATTTCATGGGGATTTACAAGAAGTAATCTACATGGAGAAACCTCCTAATTATGTTCATAGTGATTCTAGCCTTGTTTTCCACCTTAAGAAATATATTTATGGTTTCTAAGAAAGTCCCTCAATCTTGGTATGTTAAAATGGATAGCTTTCCTCTTGACATTGAATTTTCGATATGTCATTTTGACCCCAAATTCTACACCGAGAAAGTAGGAATCCATCTCATAATACTTATTTTTTATGTTGACAACCTTATCCTCACTAGTATTGACCCTAAACCTTTAACCCATGGCCTTAAGAAGAAATTTGAAATGATAAATTTAGGTTATTTTTCATTATTTGCTTGGCATCCAAGTATTACAAAGCAAGGAATGAACTTCTCTTTCCCAATCTAAGTGTGCAGGGGACTTTCGTTTCTTTCACATGGAAGATTGTAAACTAGCCCCTTATTCCTTCCAATTTGGAGTGAATTTTATTTCCACTCAAATTACAACCAAATTCAATTCCACTTTGTATCATCAATTGGTTGGTAGCTTCTTATTTTCTACTGATTCTGATATTGATATTCCTTTGATATTGTTCTTGTTGTCTAGTATATGTAAAACCCCATGAATGTCATTGGACAAAAAACAAAAAATATACTTTAATATATTCAGGATATAGTTCAATTTGGGATACATTACAGTCCCTTGTTGGTTGGTTTCATTGCATTGATTCATCTATTGACCCTAATGACTAAAAGTCTACTGCAATTTATGTTTTTAGTCTTGGTTCTACACCTGTCATTTGGTCTTATAAAAATAAATAGGATATTACTATTTATTTGGTAGAAGTGGATTATTGAATAATGATTAATGTAAGTTAAAAACCTTTGTGGCTTTGACAAATCCTTTCAAATTTTGGATTCTAGTAGTAGCATCCAACCACTCTCTGGTGCAATAATCAGAGTGACATCAAGCTTATCAAATATCTAGTTAAACATCAAGGTAGAAAACACATTGAGCCACAAATGAACTTCATTATAAATGTGATTCATGATCATGTCCTTGAAGTGCTCTTCATCCCTACAAATGATCAAGTTGTTAGCATTTTCACAAAGTCTCTTACAAAATAATGTTTTCCAAATTTTGATCTATGTTAGGAGTTAAGAAAATTGTCATTAAGAGGGGATAGTTTCTAATGTATCATTCCTTCTCCTATAATGCCACCTTTATAAAACCTCCAATTCTATTCCAACTTGTTCATAAGGAGGGATGTTAACATATTTAGACACTTGGGAGTTACTTAAAATCAACTTGGTCTAATGTGTCTCTAGGTAAAATTGTGTTTTGTTTAATATGTCTGTTTAGTTATGTAATATGGTGATCATGATATGTTCTAGATAAAGTGATTGGATAGCTAATATTCTCTTTGATACAAATGTTCATTGATATGTGTCTTACCGCAATGTTCATCCATGATTTCTATTTAAATAGTATTGAGGGTCCTTTACTAATTATCCAAATTATGAGAAACTTTATTATGTACAAATTATACTTGTGCATTAATATATTGCCTCAAGTGGCTATGTTGGATAGGGTATTGGATTGTTTCCCTATTAGAGGGTTTTAAACATGTAAAAAAAATTGGCATAATGATCTTTGATTTAAATGTGAGTAACTACCTAAGGTGTTTATCTTGTGTGGAATACCCTATTTTGTCTAACAATGTAAATAGGTGCTTGGTTCAAATCCCTTTGGGTTTGAGATTTTGGTTCTCAATTTTATAAATGATAAAGGGAAAGAAAACCTATACCTATGATCTGTAAACTCTCTTGAATGTTCCAATGTTTTGATAGTTTGTCACAAAAATTATAATAAAATTATAATTAAAAATATGAAATCTGCACTATGAGGGTTTATCTCTCATTTCTAAATTTGTAAATTACTTTTTATTGTGTATGCATGAAATTTATAATAATGTAGAAAATAGATAAAAATTAAATAAAAACTCACAAGCCACAATTGACACAAGATATATCCTAGGAAATCCTTTTGGGAGGAAACCTGGCTAAAAATTGAGAATGCTCTACTCTCTTTCTCTGAATAGAAAATGGATGCAAGTACAAAGAAGTTGGGTTTGTGGCCCTTGGGCTACCACAATGCAAAAACCCTCTTTATCTTGTTTCTCCCTATCCATCTAATTTACTTTTCTCATTTATGGAAAAAAAAAGCACTTAAAAAGAATGGAGCCCCTTTCCCTCCTAATGGTTCAGTTATAATGTGACAGCTTGATAAACTACTAGTGGTTAGGTTTGACTCCTTCAACTCTTAATTAGAGTTACAATATGGAATATTCTAGAGTATTCTTCGTCGTGATCATGTGGATAGCCCATTTTCCATGAATAGTGAGGGTTGATGTCACATCCTCTCAAATTATGGTGGTCAAAATAGGAAGGTCAACTTCTGAGTGGCCCAACTTTTACATACAAACTTCGATTAAGGAGATTCTTACATCATTGGAAAGGTATTTGTGTGTAGAACTGAAAAGAAATGTGTAGCACTAAGGTGGAAAAATTTTAGCGCACCCCCACCCCCCCCCCCCACAAACCCTCCAAAAAAAAATTTGTTGTTTAGTGTCTCAATCTTCTCATGGCAAGTTGTCCTTTCAACCCAATCTACAAATGTTGATTTCTATAGCTATGGCCGATCTTCATAATTTATGTTTTAGCCCTTGTAATGTATGAATATATTTTAATACATGTTCTTCATGTCATTTTGATTATTTAGCCCTTGAAAAAAATATTTAAATATGTGTTCTTTATGTTGGATTTAAAAGAGAAAAATTCAAAATTTGAATTTTGATTTTTTTGGCTCCAAGATAGTAAAGTCATCCCTCCCTCAAGACAAGTCATTCCTAGTAAAGAGACACACCCATTTGCAAATGTATAACACTATATAAAGGAATTAAACCTCCTCCATAAAGGTACCATTCAACCTCACACATGAAAGATAGTTTTTGGGAAACCAAGTGAAGAAAAATAAGGACGAAGAAGGATAGAGATCTATCTCTCTCTCTAGCTTGCATTTATCTCTCTAGACCTCACACATGTGAATTTTGGGAAATAGTCATTGGTCAAGACGAGTTGCAAGGTCGAGTTGTAAGGTCCAAGTTACATGGTCAAGTTGCAGGGCCGAAGTTGTAGGGTCGAGTTTCAAGGTTGAGTTGTAGGGCAGTTTGAGGGCTTGACTTGAGGGCTATGGACCAAGTTTGACTATAAGCTTTGTTGGTTAGCTTGATCTCATTGTTGACTAGTTGCATTAGATGTATCTCTTATTGAACTGAAGAATTTATCTAAGAAGGAGGTTGTTAGGTTTTACCCCCAAGTGGGTTTTCCCAGGGTAAATATTATGTTCTCTTTATGCATTGTGAACTCTATTTGATTTGTGCTTTATTGTTGAAATTCTAAAGTGTAATTGCTTAATGATAAACTATAATTGTTAAAAGAATAAATATATCATTAGAAGTAATTACCATTATTTCAGATATTTTGTTCTTGTATCTATTTCACTTGAAAACTCAACACAAAGGTCATGTTTCCCATGTCTCACATGTATGGACCTATTCTACAATACTCTATCCTTTGTCAGCTCTACTTGAGCATCTAGTGCCAAATCCTCTAGAAAAGTTAGGACTTGTTCCACTTCCTAATCTAGCATGGAAGGCTCATAGAGTTTCAGATTATCTATATTCACCACTGAGTAAATGTGCATGTATGGGGTAGAGTGAGTCTATAGGAATTATCTCCCACCTTTTCCAATATCTCAAAGGGGCCATATCACAAATCCTTAATTTTCTTACCAAGACCCTATAGCCTCTCCTTTGTCAATTGTAACCATGCTTTGTCTCCCACCTTAAATGTATTCTTTTTTTGTGAGGATCATCCTTGGCCTTATATTTTTCCTATGAATTTTGTAGTGTCTCTTGTACCTATATATGTATCTTCTTGATCTTCTCAATAATTTTTTTAGCTCTCAACCCATCCCCTATAATATCCTCCCTTGCTCCTCCTTGTTACCAATATATAATATCCAAAGGTGAAGGTGGAAAATACATAATAAAAAATTCAAATGGGGACTTACCAATAGAAGTGTGCACTACTTTGTTATAAGAGTATTGTATATATATCATATTTTCATCCTAGGTCTTCAAATGCTTATGATTGTAACCCCTCAAAAATCGCACCAAAGTCATGTTGGCTACTTCTTTTTGCCCATCTCTGTGTGGATGGAATTTTTTAGACCCCTTCAAATTTGTGTCCATCTTCTCCCATAATTTAGTGCATAATGCACTGATAAATATTATGTCATTGTCTAAAATTATGCTCCTTAGTATCCCAAGATACACCCAGGCATGTCCAAAGAATGGGTTTGTTGATTATTTCTAGTTGATGGTCATTTTATAAGGCATTAGGACACACATATTATTGAACCTGTCAACTACCATGAATAGGTAGTCATGTCCCTTCCCAGTTTTTGGTAAACTTCCCACAAAGTCCATGTAAATTCTTTGCCAACGACAAGTGGGTATAGGTAAAGGATGATATAGACCCTATTCCCTATTAATAGGCTTGTTGGTTCAACAAATCATGCATCCTTTTATCAACCTAGCTACCTTTTTTTGCACCTTGGGCTAATACACATACCTCTTCAAGTTTTTTTTTTGTCTTCACTAGACTAAAGTTTCGTACAACCTTGGAGTTGTGATCCTCTCTAATCAGTTGCAACCTCTCACCTTTAGGAAAACATAATGTATCCATCCTATAGTGTAACCCTTTTTGGAGATGGTATTCAATGGTGTTATCGCCATCATGCACATGACTCTAGCTCAACAACTATTGAAACACCTCATTAAAGTCATCATCATTTAAGCATTCCTCTTTGTATGCATAAAGTTTTAATGGTTCCATGTGCATCATAGTTCCCAAAGTTGTGATATTTGATGTGGGTGGCCTTGAAAGCATGTCATACAACTTGGTTGTGTTTCCCTTCTTATACTTGATCACTAAATGAAAATTTTGTAGAAACCCCATCCACTTGTATTGTTTCTTATTTTGTAGCTTAATCTGAGCCTACAAGTATTGTAGTCACTTCTGTGTGGATAACTATCTCCTTTCCCATAAAATAGTGTTTCCATTTCTTCACAACTTACATCGGGACATAGAGCTCCTTTTCATAGGTAGGGTAGTTAAGAATTGACCCATAAATACTTTAGAATGGTATCATATGAGCCTTCCTCCATACATCAAGACCAATCCCTCCATAGATAAGTCACTCAACTATGCCTCCATAGATAAGTCGCTCAACTATGCCTCCATAGTGCACAAGAGAGAACAATCACTAATCAAGAGAAGTTATGGTCCAATTGTGACAATGAACTAAGATTCAAATCGAACTCCTTATTTATACTAGGGAAACCAATTCAAGTTAACTCTAATTTTCATTAATAATCCCTTAAAACAAATAATCCATTGTACAAGGTGGACAGGGCATCATGCTAACCCCCAAAGATAGCAAAAATAGTTAAATATCATGAAAATAAATCTCACTAAACCCACACATGTGAGTATAAATCCTCCAAGGGTGACATCATCATCCAAAAGGTATGTATTCCATGAAAAGGTGCAATGGATGACCCAAAAGGTTTGTCTCATCCCATAAGTCGTGTTTACTCAACTGAATATTGCCTTATCACCAAAGAAACCCCTCTCAAGCCCAATGTCATCCTCAAGAAAGCTCATGTCATCATCAAATGCCTCATAAGGGTGATTTCATAATGGTACAGTGTGAAGTCACTATCGTAGAAGGTGTAAAATCTACTTTGAAGGGGTCCCAAGTCATCGCTATAATTAATCATCAGTAAGAGAAGAGCAACATCCACCAAGAAGACTAAAAAGCCAACAGTGAAAAATGAGATAAGCTTGACTTTTGAAGTAATGCATAATTTGTAAAATGAATTGGGGAAGATAAGTTAAGGGATAAGAGGACTTCAAATTTGAAAATAACAATCGTTCAAGCAAAGAATACAAGCAACGTGATTTGAGAATTGGGCATCATTTTGAAATGGGGTAAAGAAAATGTGAACAAATGAAAAGGAGGCCCAATTTGAAAATATAGTTTGACTTGGGAATTGGAGAGGAAAAGTAGTAACAAAATTAAGAAAAGAGAATTGAAAGAGTTTGAATAAAAGAAACTTTAATCAAAATAAAAGAAGATTGAACTAAAGGAAAATGAAAAAAAACGATCAAATGGAAATAAGAGCAAAATTCAAAACATAATCCATTTGGGATAAGCATTGAGCTACAAGGAAATCACAAGACAAGATCAATATGAATCCCAAAAAGGAGAAAACGAGAATAGGTCCCCCATGTTTTAAGGGTTGATGAGGCTCAACAAATGAGGGTAGAATTTCCACTACATTATATTATTTTATAAGCCTAAAGTGCAAAGAATATTTTGTTGTTTACTCAAGGTATCTGAGCATGATATACGTTGTGGGTCCCTATGAACTTATCCTTGTGATGGAAACAATTATCATACTTGTATTCTACCTTAAAAACTTTATCTATTGTACTAAAAGGTAAAATTGCATTAAGGTTTATTTACATGGAGCATGAATCGATGATCCAAGTCAAAGTCTTAGTTATAGGGCATGTTATTTGTGATTAAAATGATTTTCACCAAGCACCAACATGGTGTCTCATAGGTGTTTCTCCACTACCTATGAGTATCCATAGCCATGTTAGAGTCACTCACAAATTTTTCTTTGTTGCTAGCAAGTATCCATAACCTCGATGGAGTTATATGCATGTGCCCTTTAGAACCTATTATTCATTTCCAAATCTGTTCATTTTAAGTTTGGAATATATTTAGGCAAAGGATAGGGAAAATATTTTCCCTTACACATTTATTAGGGATGAATTCCTTGTTTTTTGCAAATTTGTAAAATGACTTGTTGCACATGGCTTTTCAAATACCTCTTTTTTATTTTGTGGTCCATAGACCCTTTACTTTTCACCTTTCTCATGATAAACTCTTTAATATGTGTTAGTGGGCCCTACAACACATTGAATTCATTCACTAATCTAGGGTGTATGAACGATCATGATTATTCTTTTAAATTATCATGGTTCAATCACTTACACTACATCTCATCGTAGCTTTAATATTCTATTGGACCCTCTTTTCTCCAACCTCATAATTATGCATTAGTCGTAGAATTCTTCATGCCTAGAGTCTATGAATATTGTTGGCCTTGTAAGGGAAAGGTCAGAGCATAGAATCATCAATTATAGTTAGGAAATCAAATTTGTGTGTGTGTGTGTGTTCAAGGTGTTAACCCAAGAGTTAACCCAAGTAGTCTAGAGCCAGATGTAAAGTTCTTTGGTATTTTTTCTAGTTGTTGTTGATCACTCATTTGACCCTCTTCGATTCCCTTGGGGCAAGGCCCCGTAATCAGGGTCGAAAATTAACCCGGGCTACCACCCATGAAATTTGGGGAATTACAAATAGGCTTCTCATGTTTTTATTCCAATTAAAAAAGTATATATATGCTCAAGGTGTTATCTCGATTAATTATCACCAACATTCTTGGACATTTAGATAACTATGTGTCAAAAGGTGCCTTGTTAAAATATATATAGATAAGCCTCAAAATTGTTAGTTTGATCAATTAAATCATGTTCCCATGGCATTTCATTAATGATAATGTCATATGTCACATGTTGAAATCCAATTTGATCCCTCAAGGTTACCAATCATTATTGTGACCAATAGTTGAGTCACCCTCCAACTAGATATTATAAGGAAGACTCAACAATTCTATAGGATTTTTGTTGGAGTGCACACATACGTGGATTTTCTTACCTTCTATGTATGGGGTTGATGTTTGAGTAAATAACATTTTTTAATATTGGAATGACCTCCTTTCAAATGTGAAAATACCTTTGTGTAATTAACAATTGGAAAGTTGGTGCTTCAAAGTTTGTATAGATTTTCATAAAAAATGGTTTAAAATTCAACAATGTTTTTACAAATGAAATTTATTTTTGTGAAATATGCGCAAAATAGTTTTATTAATTTTATGCCTATTTTAACGGACAATTATGCAGGATTGCGCACATGCCTTGGCTCTGCGTTTGCCTAGGGTTTTGGCTGTTGTGCCCCCAACTCTGCGCCTGGCAGCTCCGCTGCTAGGCCCGTGATCCTTAGCTACCTGGGCCCCTGCTCTTCTCCCCCTCCTGCCTGGGCCTCCTGCTCAGCTCCAGCTCCGGGGCTCCTCTCCGGCAGCCCCCTCCCTCTTTGCTCCCCTTGCAATCTGGCTCTCTAATGGCGGATTCACATCCCCCGCCTTCGGATTCAGAAGACATCGAGAAACAGTTTGCTTCTCTCATCCCTGAGAATGCAACAGGCAAAATCCGTCCTTCTGCTTCCAAGTTCATCAAGAAACTAGATGAAATCCCAAAAGTTTCCCTTCCTCCTTCCCTCCCGAGGAAGGCTGCAATCTCTCTAGCAGAAAGAGGCCTGGTCGGTCAGTTCACGGGACTCTGGCCCTCTCCCAGATCAGTCCAAAGATGGGTCGAATGCAATTGGAACTCAATATTGCAAGGGAAAATCGCAATCATATTTTGTGGAAGAGGCTTCTACACCTTCCTATTTGAATCAAAGGAGGATAGGAATCTTATTTTTAGAAATGGCCCCTATTTTATGGACTCTCGGGGTCTATACCTGAATAGATGGACTCCAGACTTCGATCCGAAGATGGACGTCCATAATGCAGTCCCAGTTTGGGTCCGCCTGCCTCATATTTCGCTTCACTGTTGGGGAGACGAGTCAGCCAAGGCTATCGGGAATGCTGTTGGAAAATTCATAGACAGATCTGAACCAAAGGAGAACATGCATGCTTGTGTGAGGATTTGTGTTGAAGTAGATCTGGGGAAAGGATTGCTAGAAGCCATCAAAATCAAATTAGATCAGTGGACGCACATACAACAAGTGGATTACGAGCAGCTACCTTTCAAGTGCAAGGTATCTCATGAGTATGGACACTTCGCAAATAGATGTAGTAAATAAAAAACAAATGAATCTGAAGGAAATATTGAAATCTCTGAAGGCGCATGGGAACAAGTTAAAAATAAAAAATCCAATCCCCCTCCCGGCCCAAGCTCAATGGTTCCCCTGGATAACTCCTCCTTTCCTTCCCATTCGTCTAGCTCAGCCACTAATTTCCCCTCATATTCCAACCCCTTCGAATCACTGTCAGCAAAGGACCCCATATCCCCTCCCCCCTCTCCCAGAGGCAATGCTCTAGTAATCTCCTCCCCTCTCTCCCTCCCCCAGCCCTCCCCTCCCCCAACTGTGGATCGAATTCTAACCAGAAACAGAATAAATCAGAATGATGATATTGTGGTCCTTAAAGCGGATAAAGGAGGGGCTACGGTCATCCTCAATAAAGATGATTACCGTAAGAAGATGTTAGATCATCTTCACAACAGTGGCAGTTATAAAAAACTTGCCAAGAACCCTCTGAAGAAAATCTCTAAGACAGTGGCTCAAGCCATCAAATCTAGCAACTCGGTGGGTGCCCTTTCCTGTAAGCTCATTGAGAGCAATCCCATCGCCCCTAGAATCTATGGGGTGCCAAAAAATTCACAAGGAAGGGGTCCCTCTGAGGCCTGTCGTCAACACCATCGGAGGTCTGACATACCTCCTTGCCAAGTTTCTGGCTCTCAAGCTTAAGCCCCTGGTTGGCCACACTGAATCCTTCGTGAAGGACTCTGCATCCTTCATCGCGGATCTCCGGGATATTAGGCTTGACCCTGAGGACATTTTGGTCAGCTTTGATGTGGTCTCCTTGTACACCTACATTCCTATAAAAGAGGCCATGGAAGTGATCTATCGCCTAACAGATCCAGACACGGCTCATCTGGTAGAGGTATGTCTCACTTCCACATTCTTCTGTTTTGAGGGTGAGTTCTACGAGCAGACCTGTGGCGTTGCCATGGGTTCCCCCCTCTCTCCGATCGTGGCAAATCTTTTTATGGAAGATTTCGAAGCCAAGGCTCTTGCCTCGGCTCGTCTCCCTCCTAAACTGTGGAAAAGGTATGTAGATGACACTAATGTCATCTGGCCCCATGGCCATGAGGAGCTGGATCGTTTCCTAGATCACCTCAATGGCCAATCCCCAGCTATTAAGTTCACCATGGAAAAAGAGGTCAATGGCAGCCTCCCTTTCCTAGATATTCTCATTTCGAGGAAGAAGGACGGCTCTCTCTCCCACGCGGTGTTCCGAAAGAAAACTCACACTGAGAAGTATCTTCACGTTGATTCCCATCATTTCCCAGCTCAGAAGATGGGGGTTCTTAACACCCTAGCCACGCGTGCCCTCAGGATTTCGGATAAAGATAGCCTGGACAGAGAGAGATCCCACCTCCTTGATGTCTTTGTGGAAAATGGATATAGTAGGCACCTAGGTCTGAAGGCGTTCCATAAGGCTTCTAAAAATGCGTTTTCTAAAAAAGAGCCGAAGGAACGCCATCCAGGTGTCCATCTTTCCTATATCCAAGGGACCACTGACAAAATTGCTCGGATCCTTAGAAAGTTTGACATTCCCTCAACCTTCAGACCCCTCCGAACCATTCGTAATTCCCTGAGGTCGGTGAAGGATCCTGTTAACCCCAAAGACATGAAGGGCGTGTATTTGATTCCTTGCTCATGTGGGACACCCTATATAGGGGAAACGGGGCGCTCCATACAGCAAAGAATTTGCGAGCATGCTGCAGACCTAAGGCATGGTAGAACAAAGTCCTCAGCCTTAGCTGAGCACGTGGAAAAGACTAAGCACCATGTCTGTATTGAGGAAGCTAAGGTCATTGCCAGAGTTGATCGATTCCATCATCGCAAGTTAAGGGAAGCTATTGAAATTGAGCGTAGACCCAATAACCTCAACAGAGATGATGGTTGGAAGGTTAGTAGAAATTGGATCCCTGCCATCTCGTCCTAGGGTTTCTTCCTCCCCCCCCCAGCCCCTTTGGACATCCTGGGGGCTTTTGTTTAATCTTTTCGAGTATTTATATATCGCTCGCTGCTTTATGTTCTCTCCTAGTTAGTGAGTTCCTCGTGTATTTAATTGTGATTATGTTCATTAAAAGATCAAAGGTATTAATCCAGTCTAACGAAGGTCCTTTACCCTTTTATGGTAATTATTTATTTAACTCATTATGTTATTAATAATGTATCTAGACTATGATATATTCTTAGGGCAATTTGTATTACAGTTATTGATATTTTATTTGTGATTGCTTCTTTTTAGTTACTTATTTTCAGCTATTTATTCTAAGGAATATAGCTTTTCTAGACAATTTGATCTCTTTTTAACATTATTAAAATAATATATATATATATATATTATATATAATATTTCTCTTCGAAATAAATTTATCATTTCTCTTTTTTCTTTATAATAATATTAAGAATTAGTAAATTTAATAATTTTGTAAGCATATTAACTTACCTTTAATTAATAAATGAATTTAGATTATATATTTATTTATGTAAATGAAATCATTCTAACAATAATTAAATCTTTAAAATAACAATTAATATTATTGTATTAATAATTAAATATTTTTCCAACTAACCCTTAAGAATGGTATTAATAATTAGTAAAGTTAATAAGTTCATTAACATACCATCAATAAATAACTCATTTATATACTTAATCAAGATATTAATAAATGAATATAAAATATATATTTATTTATATATTGGAAATCATACAAACAATAAATAATTTAATAATAACCATTTAAATTAACCATCGGTATTGTTTTATTGATAATTACTTTCGATTAGTTAGTAAATGTACCTATCCTCTCTTTTTTCTAGAAATAGAATAATATAATATTGTAAAAATAATAATAAAATTAAATATAATTTTGGCGTGGGTCCTAGAGTCAAACTTAGCCGTTAGGTAGCTGTTGGAGTCTCTGCGCTGTCTATTTAACATGCTAGGCCTGATCTGTTTCTTCAACTTGTCCTGACGATGAACCACACTAGTTGGTTCGAAACGCGTCGACAAAAGTCTATTTCATGTGATCTACGCCGAAGCCTCTCTTATAACAACCTCTCCTCTGATCCCCCTAGAAAAGTAGGCAGAAAGTCCAACAAAGAAATCAGGGATGAAAATGCAGCGAAAGAAATGGCCACTGGAACTCAGCAACCAATGGACACCTTCCTAGACAAATCAAAAGGAAGCGCGGAAAAGATGAAAGAGAAGAGCGGGACCCACACCAAACATGGTAAATGATGATCTTGGTCTCCTGGAATTGTAGGGGGATGGGCTCCTCCCTAAAAGAAAATGCAGTCCAGGATCTTCTTAAATACGAGCAGCCAGATCTTCTCCTCCTCCAGGAGACCAAAATCTCCGACCAAGAATTTCAAAATCACACAAAAAGAAGCAAAAATTATTCAGGTACAGCAATAAGCGTAGCTGGCGCATCAGGAGGTATAGGAACCATATGGAACAAAAATAAATGGGAACTCATAAATCAAAACTCACATAGCTGGTGGGTAAGAACTGACATTCAGAACAAAGCTTCAAAAGAGGACTATACTATATACAACATCTACGCACCAAATCATTATAGGGACAAAGCTTCATGCTAGGACACAATAACCACAGATCTCCTATCAGTTCAAGGAAGGAACATATTCCTTGGAGGAGACTTAAATCTAATAAGGAATGTTGATGAGAAATTAGGAGGAAATTTCTATGTAGATCCATCAAGAGACTCCCTAGAAACTATAATCCAAACTCATAATCTAGTGGACATCCCTCCTCAAAATGGGAGGTTCACCTGGAGCAACAAGAGAATTGGCAACGACAACATAAAAGAGAGACTAGACAGAATCCTCATTCAAGAAGGAATAGTCACAAGCTTCCCCAACATCAAAAGCAAAATCATTCATGGCTACACCTCAGACCACAAGCTCGTGGTCCTGGCTCTCGATAAGGGAAGGAACATGGGCCCACTCCCTTTCAAATACAACAAAGCTTGGGACAGCAAAGAAGAATTTCGAAACCTGATGAAGGAAGTCATTGGTTCGCCCCATTACATTTGGGAAACCAAGATTAAATCTCTCAGGTCAGCTGTCAAACAGTGGGCAAGAAACTACGCAACATAGGAAAACAAAAAAGAACAGACCTTCATAATCAAATAAAGCAATGGAACCAGGAAAAGGAAAGCACCCAGTACACAGAGGAGGACCAATCCAAAGAAAATGAAATGTATAAAGAACTATACAGGCAAAATAGGATGGAAGAAGAGGAACAAAGACAAAAGTCTCGGTGTCTTTGGCTCAGGGTTGGAGACAAAAATACATCCTTTTTTCATAACAATCTAAAGCTTCGACGCGCAGGGAATCAAATAGAGAAAATTATGGTGGAAGGGAAAGAGATAAGGGATCATGAAGAAATCAAGGAGGTAGCCTACAGACACTTCAAATCCCTTTTATCCACAGATCCCCAGCCTCAGGACAATGCGGAGTTTCTAAGCCCAATTGAAAACAAAATCTCAAACTTGCAAAACAGAGAGCTAGATCAAGAGGTCACAAAAGAGGAAATGAAGTTGTCAGTTTTTAGCATGCAGCAAGACAAGGCTCCAGGCCCGGATGGGTTTATTGCGGCCTTTTATAGAAATCACTGGGAAACTATTAAGAAAGACTTCATAAGGATGGTGAAAAACGTCTTCTTAAAATGCAAAATGGGAAACAGCACCAAATCCTCCCATTTAGCCCTTATTCCCAAGGATCTCAACCCCCTATCCTTTGACCATTTCCATCCAATCTCCCTGTGTAATGTCTCTTACAAGATCACTAAAATCCTAGCTAATAGGCTAAAAAATCTGCTCCCCTTCCTCATCTCAGAGAACCAAGGGGGTTTTGTCCCAGGCAAACAAATTACGGACAATGTCATTCTTATCCAAGAGGCAACCCACAGTAGCATAAGCAGGAATGAAAGGGGTATGATCATCAAATTAGACATGGCAAATGCCTTCGACAGGGTCAACCACCACTTCTTGAAGGAATTTCTCAGGAAATTTGGGATATCCAATAATTTCATCAGCATTATCATGGAGTGCATCACTCACCCCTGGGCAGCTCCTCTGATTAATGGCAGACCAAGCAACTATTTCAGAAGCACTAGGGGGCTGAGACAAGGCTGCCCCCTCTCCCCCTTCCTATACATTATCATGGCTGAAACTCTGAGCATACATTTGGAAAAACTCCAAATGCAAAAAAAATCATAGGAATCAGTATAGAAAGAGGAACCAAGGGAATAAATCATTCGCTCTTCGCAAATGACACTCTCCTAATTGGGGGAGCCTCCAGCTTGATGGCAAAAAGACTTAAGAAAACGCTAGACTCCTTCCTATTAGCTTCTGGAGGAAAGCTCAACAACAAAAAATGCAAGATTTACACTTGGAATGTTCCCTGGCAAATCATACAAAGAATCTCTTCGATTCTTGACATTCTAGCTCAAAGAAACTGGAGCTACTTCATGTACCTAGGACTGCCTCTAGCAAAAGAATCGTTCAAGTCAAAAACCTGGGTCAAACTCATAGAAAAATTGAGAGGAAAACTTCAGAGTTGGGGAATGACTTGGCTCAATCTGGCCAGAAGAACTACCCTAAGCAAAGCCATCCTCTCTGCTCTCCCCATTTATCAATTTGCAGTCACCCTAGCTCCTGCAAGCACGTAAAAACACATGGAAATAATTATAAGAAGCTTTCTATGGCAGGGAGGAAGGCAGGACTCCAAAAAGTTCAGTCTTGTTAATGGGACCAAGTCACCCTCCCGTTCGAAAATGGAGGATTAGTAATAAAAATCCCAAGACTCTCCAACATGGTGATGGGTTTCAAACTAATTTGGAGAATCCTCAATGGGAAAGGTGCATGGTGGACAGAGGTTATCAAAAGGAAATATCTGAATGGCCCCAATTCCAACATCCTCTCAGAATCAATTGTGGATAGGCAGTTCACTCCAGTTTGGAAGCTCATTAAAAAATCCCTCCCCCAATTCAGAAATCACATCTTCAGAGCTCCGGGAAGTGGAAGAGAGATCAACATCTGGGAAGATAGAATCATGGGATTAGGACCAAGGAATTTAACTCAAAATCTCAGACCTCTCCAAATTTGGATGGAAGCAAAAAACTTAAATTCCCTATATGACATCTCCACTTGGGATCATAACAGTTGGCAGGATTGGAAGCGCCTCTCCCCTCCAATCAATCTCAGGGACCTTTCGACTAAGCTCAAGATATCTCTATCAGGTTCGGCTCCTACAAACAATATGACAGAGGACAGATTTGTATGGGACCCCAACGGAGGAAATTACACAATCAAAGAAGCCTACAAGCTTCTCCAGAACGGCACGGTCACCAATAATTGGGCTCTCCATAAAGTGGTCTGGAAATCAGAATGTCTCTCGAAGGTAAAGTTTTTTAATTGGACTCTCCTTAAAGGTAAAATCCTCACAGCTGAAAACCTCAGAAAAAGAGGCATCCTAGGTCGCTCTATTTGTTGTCTTTGCCGAGCCGAGGAAGAAAGTAGCCTTCACCTTTTCCTTGAATGCCCCTTTGCCCAAAGCTACTGGAAGCTCATCACTAGCCCCCTAAGTAGAGGAGAAATGCCCAACTAGATCACCTCTCTTCAAAAAAATTGGGAAACTGCTACCCTTACCCCAAGAAAAACAAGAATCTCATCAATAGATTGTGGAACAGCATTCCCTCTACTCTATGCTGGAAAATTTGGATCACTCGAAATAAATGCATTTTCAACAATTGGAAGCCCAACATCTCTAGCACCTTGGCAAAAACAATAGCGCTCATCTCTGAGCCTATAAGTGCCAATGGAATGTCCCAACCAGATCAAGAAAGCTGGAACAAAAGGGAGACCGAATGGATCAACAAATTCAGTCTCAGCCTGGACACAAGAAACTACACCACCCCCAACTTAGGCCAGAAAAGGAAGGAGTGGAAGCTCAGAGGCACCAAAGAGGAAGTCACTCAATGGATAGTAAATCAAAAGAGGCCTACCCTCTAGTTCGACGAAGCATCCAAAAATAATCCGGGAAAAGCAGGTGCAGGAGGAGTTATTAAGGATCACCAGGGCAAAGTTATGGTGACCTATGAATGGGTCTTGGGCAACATGACCAACAACAAGGCCAAGGCATACAACCTCTTCCTGGGTACCTCAATCCTAAAGAGACTATGTATGCAAAATCCAATCATTCCGGGTGACTCAGCTATTATTATAGCTGCCATGGTTTCAGGGGGCGATTTTAAGCAAACAACTCTAAACAACATTAAGAAACGGATCATGGACAACATTACAGAAATAACAGGCGCCACATTCAAACAAGTATTGAGAAGTAACAATTCTGAGGTGGATGGTCATGCCAGCAAGGCAACCAATAGGCCAGTAGGCCAAGTCAGAGAAAATGAAACTACCTATGACAAAACAATCCCTTATATTGTCATACCCCACCCTTCCTCCTCAGAATCTGGGACACTTCAGCGCTCCCTCTTCCCGAAATGCGCATACCCCCAAGATCCCTTATCCTCTGCCAAATCTCCATGACTGCACCTCAGAGATCCTCATCTCTCCGATCTACACAACCGATTCCATCATTGTCATTTCACCCAGGTACGAGCCCGGGCTCCTCATGACCGCCGCCATCATTCCCAAGCTTCAAACAGGCGGTCTGTGCTTCAAAATCACTCTTTCCAGCAATAAAATCTCTGTCAGGCATCTCAGTCACCTCAATGTCTGGAATTTCCTCTACCCAAAATCTCAGTCAAGCCCCTCTTCATCCTTTAAAACAAGCAGCTCCACATCCTTTCTTCACAAAGCGATCAGCGCATCGAAGGTTTCTGCTTCAGTTTTCACCCAGAGCAGTTCATCTCCTGAGGCCGTAACTATCCATCCAGAGAGCGGAGGCCGACCTCCCTTCGTGATAATCTTGGGCGCTTTCATTCCCTTCTTCTTTTTTATTACTAATCTATCGTTTGTTTCCTTGTATCAGCGCGCTCTCCCTTCAATCTTCATCCTCCCACAAGCTTCCAGCATCACTTTCGCCTTCTCTGTCCCTCTCCCGAGCAAAAATCTCGTTTTTTTCTCCCCCTCTCAGCCTATTTCACTTCCCTCTGTTGCCTCTTTCCTTTGTCCCCATCTTCAGCAGCAGCTCGGTCCAGTTGCCACATTTCAAAGTTTTGAAATGGCAGACCAGCAGGAAGCCCGCGAGCCAACAGTCAATCCTTTGGAGAAAGTCATCACTAACAGTGAATGCACTCTACGCAAAGCACATTTCTTTATGATCACCAGATTCGTCAAACACTTCAATGAACTCAAAGAGGATTTCCAAGTAGACAGCAGGTCTAAAAGGAAGAAGTTGGAGAAGCAGAAAGCAGATATTGAGGCACTTAAGGAGAGATGCAACCATATGGAGGAAGCAATATCCCACATCAAGACCTTAACTCAGAGCATGCAAGCTGAAGCCTCGACTAGGGCCAGCGCAAGAAAATAAGCTCAGCCTGATGACTCAGTCAATCAACAGTAACCTTAGGATATATGCATTGTAAATTTTGTTGGTTAGCAGGTTCTTTTGTTCGGAAATATAGCCGTTATCTCTTTCAAGCAGTCCACCGTGTTTTTAGCAACAAGGATCAAGGGTCTGCGTACCCATTTTGGATCCTCTCCTCCTTGTTTTTCCCCTCATATGTAATAGGACATAGTCCTCGAAGTTTTTATAATATATAAGTAACCAATCTTGTTAAAAAAAAAAATATGCCTATTTTAAACAATTTAAAATGTTATAAATTTAAATGAACACTAAGTATTCTTTCTTTTTTTATTAAAAGAATTAAAAGTTTTGATAAAATCAAGTTCTAAATGTGTTGTTATTTAAATGTTTGATGGCATGATGTTTGTGATCCAATAATTCCAATGATGATGGTAATTTCATCATCACGTCACAACAACCACCATTAAGGTCAGGGTAAGTAATTCATTATAATTTTTTATATTGATGAAATTACTTTTGAAAAAAATTATAAGTGATGTTTTTTCAAGCATTTTATTAGTTTGAAATATAATTATATAAATTTTACTTTTCTAATAAATTAGTGTAGATCCATCTTAACCACAAATATATCAACCACCGAGAGGAATCAAATCTTGAGGTGCAAACATATTTAAGAGTGTACAACTTGAAGAAATGTTTTCACCTAAAAATATTTGAGCCTTCTTGGCAATTGATAGATTTTGTAGAAATGATGATATAGATTTACAACTACTTCTAAAATTTTCTAAATCAAAAGACACAAACCTACTCTATTGTGCTGCAAAAGTTAATTCACAATTTAGAACAAAAATATCACACATGTAATAAGAAATCACACACATGCAAATAGTATTTCTCCCAAGGAAAGAAAACTTCCAAAAACCCCAATGCTTGCTTGCATTAAATCAGAAGAATAAAGATGTCTTACAATTACTTTGCTCAACTGAGCACAACCTACAAGTGCATAACCTCTCTGTCTGCTCACTAAGAATATCCAATCTAGACTTAGTCAATTGTTTCCTCTGCTTGAGGCCCTATTTTCTTGCATAATTACTGAAGAAATAGACCACTATTAATTAGGAATTTCCTTTGAAATGCTTGTGCAATTCCTCAAGGTTGACCATCTAACCAATACAATGAACTATACACTCAATTTAGTATATAACTAATTTCACACTGCCTTGGAAACTCCACCATAGCTGGGGAAACTCATATTCTTTGCATGCATGAGCTAATTATTAGTTGATTGATTAGTTAACTAGATGATCCTTGAGTTAGACCTATGTCCCACTACTCAACTAGCCACCAACTAGTTCTATTAATAGTTAGAACTATTTTAATTGATTACAACTGAAATTAACTCAACCTAGGCTCCTAACATTTAGGAATCACTACATACAAATTAACTTCATGCCCCTAACTCAAATTAACTAAGTCAACTAAGTGACAAGTGCCATGTCACCTCAGTTAACTACTCCAAGTTATCTGCTGATGTGGAATTTCGAATTTTCTTAATTTAATCAAGGCAAAATCAAATTGAAAATTTATTGTTGCATTTTTCAACACTCCCTCTCAGTAAGAAAGGGATTATCAACCACCCCTATCCTGCACCTATGGAATGTATTATATGAAACACCTTTCATTTTTGTTGTTTCTACTACAACATTTGCAACTAAGAAGCATCCAAAAAAAAAAATTGAATCAACTGTGTCAGAAACTATCTACTGGGGAAATTGTGTTATTGTTCACTCTACGACTAAGCCTCCTACTCTGTTTTCAACACTCTACACTCAATAGTATATGAATGACATTTATCCTACTGGTACTAAGTATTTTTGGACCCCAGAGCAAGGTAATGATCCATGAGGAGAACACCTCAATTGACCCTGCCCAAATTTCTGCAACTCTTGGACTAGGGATCTACATCACTTCACCTCACTCTCGGAGGTATAGTTGTATGCATTGAAAAATCTGATCTACTCATATTTTTGTTTCTACTACTTTGTTTATTCTTTCGCATTGCTACTACAACCACTACAATAATAAGTTTGATCTCCCTAGATCTTGAAGTACTATCTTCCATAGGGTTTCTCCCTTTGAAACTAGACTCCCTCGGAGTTTCGATCTCCCTGTGGGAAATATCATTGCTCCTTAATCTACCCATATTAATGGTCACAACTTCTTTTTGTTTAACTAAACATTGGCTCATTGATCTTCCCACTAGAATCCTTCTAGCTCCATTAAGAAGTTTTCACATAGGCTCTTCTGGATCTACCCTGAACTAGGGCTCTATAACTCTGCCTCATAACAGCTCATTAGTTCTTCAAATATCACTATACATGAGGAATTCAATGATTGGTTTCTAATGTGAATCTAGCTCTGATACCATTTAGAAATTATGATGTAGATTTGCAACTACTTGTGAAATTTTCTAAATCACAAGACACAAGCCTACTCTACTACTCCGCAAAAGTTAATTCACAATTTAGAACAAAAATCTCAGACATGCAATAAGAAATCACACACATGCAAATGATATTTTCCCAGGGAAAGCAAATTTCTAAAAACCCCAATGCCTTCTTGCATTAAATAATAAGAGTAGAGAAGTATTACAATTTATTTTCTCAATTGAGCATAACCTGCAAGTGCATAACCTATCTCTCTTCTCACTGAGAAGTGCTGACCCAGACTTAGTCAATTTTTTCCTTTGCTTGAGCCCCTATTTTCTTGCGCAATTCCTGAGGAAATGGGACCTTATTAATTAGGAATTTCCTCCAAAATTCTCGTGTAATTCCTCAAGGTTGATCACCTCACCAATACAATGAACTATACACTCAATCTAGTATATAATTAATTGTACATTGCCTTGGAAACTCCACCACAGCTAGGCAACTCGTATTACTTTTCATGCATGAGCTAATTATTAGTTGATCAATCAGTTAACTAGATGATCACTCATTTAGATTGATGTCCCACTACTTAACTGGCCACCAACTAGTTCTATTAACAGTTAGAACTATTTTAACTGATTACAACTGAAATTAACTCAACCTAGGCTCCTAAAATTTAGGAATCACTACATACCAATGAACTTCATGCGCCTAACATGAATTAATTGATTTAACTGAGTGAAATGATCCATGTCACCTTAGTTAACTACTCCAAGTTTTCTGTTGATGTGGAATTTCGATTTTTCTCAATTTAATCAAGGAAAAATAAAATTGAGAATTTATTGCTTCATTTTTCAACAAATTTGTGATTAAGATGGATCTACACTGGTTCATATTTTTGAAATGCCACATATCAACTTCATATTAAGAATTGAATGAATTCACATCTCCCTCTTATTAGGAATTAATTGAACTTTTTTACTTGTAATCATTGTTTCTCTATATATATCAAGTTGATATAAAAGGTGGGAATTTAAATATATTTAAAAATAAAATAATTACGTGTCTTCCTTACACTTGAAAGTGAAAATCTAAGATTTTTTTTAAACTTTAATTACTTTATTCCTTTATATAAATTTGATATAAAATTATCTTACCTCAGTTATACATCAAAATATTTTACTTATGAATGAGAGTGAAATGTTTTTTTTTTCTTATATATAGAATTTGCATGTCAACTCTATGTTAAACACAGAAGGAATAACACATTTCCTTCATACTAGGTTGTAATATCAACTAGTGGATCAAGGGAGCACAAGAAGAGTGACATTGTTGATGTTTTACAATGTTTTTAATTAAAAATAACCAAATATGTATATTTATTTTTGTTTTTAATTATAGCCAACATTTAACATAAGTCCATTCCACATATAATTTATCAAAATGGTGATTGTGTGAATAGTTAGGATTCTTAGCTTGGAATGTGTTGTCACAGGCCAAGATATTTGCAGAAGACAGGGGCTCTTAATGGAGAATGATTTCTTCTCCTCCAGGGTGTTGGACGAATGTGAAATAGGGTTCATTTGTGGGTGTTGCGATCACCTACCAATGGAAAGTTATTTAAATCTTATGTGGATGAAGGTTGGATCTGTTGATGGAGCCCCTTGTACATTACGGCCCAAATTTTGGTTGGAGCCAAGGAGCCATCGCAACAAATGGAGTATGGTTTTTGAGGGGTTAGAATGGGAAATTTAGCAAAATATATCACGTTGATGCCTTTCGTTTTCAAGTGGAAAGTGTAGGTTCTGGTAGAAGAGGTGCATTGTGAGTCAAATGGTAGTTTCTAGGTAGCTATGGAGTCCTTCACTCTCATATGGACCTTGGAGAGTACAAAATACAAGTATGGGGAGTTGGCCTTCAAATAGTTTGACAGAACTCTAGTCCCAGATTCTCTTGGGGGAATGTGTTGGCATGAAAAATGGTTTTTTTAATTCTTCAACCAAACTTGGTCCCTGGGTCTATTTTGAATTCTTTGAAAATATTTTTGGAGACCGATTTTATGTCTCCAACCCCATATTATATCCTTTTAAGGTTTATGTTACCACCCTCCTCCCACACTTACCCAAGTTCACCGATCCACCAGGGTAAATATGTGACGAATAGTTACTATGATATGACTCAACCACCTAGGTACAGTTAAGAAAGTGGAATCATCCAACCAAGACTTTACTAACCTCCCTCGGGAGCTACAGGAGCCCCATAAGCTAAATAACCAATCTAGGTGCCTAGACCCTGAGCTAGACTACTTTTTCACTAACATGAACTCCAAGTCTCTTGCATAACAAGGAAAACTAGTGACTATAAGCCTCCAATCACATGGATAACCCTGTCTCCTAGTGACTAAAGTCTAAATTACCTAGTTTTGTGCATTAAACCCCACAATTTGAACCACTTATTCAGGGCTAGGATCTAGACCTCTACCCATAACTTGATAAAACTTTACAGAATGGTGAATGACACAAGGACAAATCCATTAATGCAAAATTATACAAGAAACTAGCCTAACAAGGCCTAACTGAGACAGGTATTATGTCAAACACATAGTGAAGATGTAGTCTATATATCTAAACATAGGGGGTCCCATACTTATCTGAAAATCATCAATATTTTTTTATGCCCTCTCACAATAATTGCATTATCATCTATTCGGCCATACATTCATTAACAATTCATTTACCAATCAAAACATGGTGAGATTTGTAACTAAATTTTGTCATTAAACCATGCTTATAACCAACATATAGATAGAATAATAACAACGATAGAACAATCATGAAAGCCACATATTAAAAAGTATACACACTCATCAAATGCAAGAGGGAAAGAGCTCTTATTAACATATGAAAATCCAACCAAGTCAAGGACTTCCATGTGCCACCGGACCATAGATTGGGTTGAACCAAATCTTTCTTTCAACCAATCACCTTCGTGCAATATTCCAAGCATGAATGTAGGGCTCACAACATAACAACCAGGTCTTCCTCATGCTTTACCGCAATCCCTCCAAAACGGGTCTGTTATGCTCTTAACCTGTAAATGATACCCAAATATAGAATATGCGAAGAGAAGATACCCAGAACACAGAATATGCGAAGAAAATATACCCAGAACACAGAATAGCAATGATTTTATTATTCAGAGAGTAATGTTCACTTTCCTCTTCGAGGGGGCAACGTCCAATAGAGCAGAGCTCGACTACAAAATAAGACACGATGCTCCTCGCAGGGAGTTTCTATCCTTTATATATGACTCATACATGCAATACCACGGGCCAATATCGTGGTATTACTAATACCATCTATCTAATACTACGACCCATTTGCAACTAACTGTGGTTCCATTATTAATTGCGGATTAACCACTTACAATTATTAATATGGGCTTTATTGACTCTTGACTATGACGTGGTCCCATTACATAGATAATGGGGTTAGGGTGGGACCCTAACATGCCCACCCCCTTAAGACTAGCCTTGTCCTCAAGGTTGAAGCTGCGGAAACTGCTGCAAAATAGTGGCTGGCTCCCAAGTTGCATCTTTTGGAGAGGTGTCTTTCCATTTGATGAGGACTTCCTTAATCATGCGGCCACGCAGTTACTTGACTCATGTGTCGAGGACCTGTTCCGGTTGAAGCCAGACGGATCCTTCTTCATCCAATACTGGGAGACTAGTCTGAATTCTGCAATTGTTCCCAATCACTTTCTTGAGGCATGAGACATGAAAAACTGGATGGAATTTTGCAGTAGGTGGCAAGGCCAACTTGTAGGCCACTTCTCCAATGCGTTGAAGTACTTGATAGGGTCCGTAGAATTTGGGAGAGATTTTCTGACATCCCTTATCTTTGAGTGATGTTTGCTTATATGGTTGGAGCCGTAAAAAGACCTGATCCCCTTCTTGAAATTGGCGCTCTGAGCGATGCTCGTCTACCTGTTGCTTCATGCGGTTCTGAGCTTGATGAAGATTCTCTCGAAGATGGGCGAGCATAGTTGTGCAGTGTTGTAGGAGTTGATCCACTGCTTGGACTTTTGAGCAACCCTTGAGATATGAAGTAGGTGAAGGCGGGAGTTGACCATATACTGCTTCATAGGGAGTCATTTTGGTGGTGGCATGAAAGTTGGTGTTATACCACCATTCTGCCAGAGGTAGCCACTGTACCCAAAGGTGTTGTTTTTCTTAAGTAAAACACCTAAGGTAGGTTTCTAGACATTTGTTGACTGCTTCAGTTTGACCATCTGTTTGCGGATGGTAGGAAGTAATGAGTTTTAGTTGACTGCCTTGTATTCTGAAGAGTTCCTGCCAAAAATTGTTGGTGAACATCGGGTCGCGGTCGGACACAATAGAAATGGGCATGCCATGCAATTTGAAGATCTGATCCATGAAAGTTTGAGAAACCAAGGTGGGTGTAAACGGGTGGGGAAGAGCGCGGAAATGAGCATACTTCGACAATCGGTCCACAACCACCATGATGACTGACTTGTTCCCTGACTTTGGAAGACCTGTAATGAAATCCATAGAAACTTCCGTCCAAATTGATGCCGGAATGGGCAATGGTTGTAATGTGCCTGGTGTGTTGACGGTTTCCCCTTTGTGGCGTTGACAGACCTCGCATTCGGTTACGAAGGTAAGGATGTCCTTTTTCATGCCTGTCCAGAAAAATGATATTCTGGTGCGAGCATACGTCTTCTGAAAGCCCGAATGACCTGCAATGGGAGATGAGTGCATCTCTGCCAAAATGCGACTTTTGAAGGTGGATGTTGGTGATATTACGACTCTATCCTTGTAGAGAAGAATATCATCCTGCCATGAGTAGCCCTTGGTGGAATTTGGATCTGCCTGCAATTGAGAAATGAGTTGGGAGAGCCCGAGGTGTGAAAACCATTCTCTGCGAGCTTCTTCAATCCATTCTAGAATGGGGAGGGAAATAGCCAGCAGGGTACTTTCCTCCTCAAATTGGCGAGATAATGCATCTGCTACACTATTGTCTTTCCATTTCTTGTAAATGATCTCATAATCATATCCCAGCATTTTGGCTAGTCATTTATTTTGTTGTGGGGAGGATAGGCGTTGCTCCAAAAAATATTTAAGACTGTGATGATCTGTGCGGATTTTGAAATGTCGCCCCAATAAATAAGGTCGCCAGGTGTCAACTGCATGTAAGATGGCCATCATTTCCTTCTCGTATGTAGATTGGCCCTGATTCTTCCCACTGAGTTGCTGGCTTGTGAAGGCCAACGGTCGCCCTTCCTGCCTTAAAACTGCCCCAATACCTGTCCCCGAAGCATCACATTCAATGATGAAAGATTTGGTGAAGTCAGGTAGTGCTAAAACTGGAGTGGAACACATGGCATTTTTTAGAGCTGTAAAGCCCTGTTGTGCTTCCTCATTCCAGAAGAATGATTTTTTCTTTAGGAGTTGGGTGAGGGGCTTCGCTATGCGACCATAGTTGTGGACAAATTTACGATAATAGCCTGTGAGACCCAAAAATCCGCGTAAGCTCTTCAAGGTTTTAGGTTGAGGCCATTCCTGCATTGATTGGATCTTTTTGGGGTCCACCTTGACACCCTCACGCCCCACAATGTGGCCCAAATACTCCACCTATGCCATGCCAAATGAACACTTGGACATCTTCACGAATAATTTCTGCTTGCGTAGTAGTTGCAAGAGTAGATCTACATGCTGAAGATGTTCTGCCCAAGTGCAACTATAGATGAGGATGTCATCAAAGAAGACAAGGACAAATTTCCTGAGATATGGTTTGAGAATGTGGTTCATAAGGCTCTGAAAAGTAGAGGGGGCATTACAAAGAACAAATGGCATGACCAGGAATTCATAGTGGCCTTCATGAGTTCTGAAAGCAGTCTTGGGTATGTCGACTTCCTTCATGTGGATATGGTGGTAACCTGAGCGAAGATCCAACTTCGTGAAAAATTGAGCCCCGTTGAGTTCATCCAGCAAACCATCAACCACCGGGATGGGAAATTTATCTTTGACTGTCAGCTTATTGAGGGCCCTGAAGTCAGGACACATCTGCCACTCCCCATCTTTTTTTAGCACCATGACCACTGGGGATGAACAAGGACTGATGCTGGGACGAATGACCCCTGCTTCCAAAAGTTCCTTGATGATTTTTTCTATTTCGTTATTTTGGGTGAACGGATATCTGTATGGGCGCATATTTGGGGGTTGGGCCCCTGGAACCAAGGTGATGCTATGATCATGTTCCCCTCGCGAGGGTGGAAGCCCTTGAGGCTTGTCAAAGACCGGCAGATGGTTATTTAAAATCTGTTGCATCTCAGGATGAATTGGCGGCGTCTTGGTTTCGACTACCTCGATGGCATTAAATTGAGCTACAACTCCATGATTGACCTTTTTCAACAATTTCTCCATCCTATGCGAGCTGATGATAGAGGGGGCTCCCGCCTGAAGTCCACGGAGGGTATGTGTGTAGTTGTTCTTCTTAAAACTCATATATAACTCCTAGAAATCCATTGTGATTGGCCCAAGAGTGCAGAGCCAGTCAGCTCCAAGGACAATGTCGCAACCCCCCATGTGTATGGCAAACATGTGGGTTTTCAACTGATAATCCCCCATTTGAAGTTTGACACTTTCACAGCGGCCTTCATATTTCATTGTGCCTCCATCCGCAATTTGAACTTGGAAGTTAGACACTGCTCGTACAAAACAATGCACTGCTTCTACGACTTTTTGATGGATGAAATTATGTGTACTTCCACTATCAATCAAGACTACTATTGGGCGATGTTTAATAAAACCTCTAATTTTGAGAGTTTGAGGGGAAGAAATCCCTGCCAAAGCATGCAATGAAATAATTGGTTCATCAGAGACATTGTCCCGTTGGTTGTCTTCTTCAAGCGGCTCATGTTCCTCCAGTGGTGGCTCTTCATCTGTTGAGCTGTAGTCAGTGGCATCAATTTGAAAAAATTTGGGCTCCTTGCATTTATGCCCTGGGGAGTATTTTTCATCACAGTAGTAACATAGGCCTTGCTTTCTTCTTTCGGCCATCTCCACAGGTGACACCTTTTGGACTTTAAGTGTTTGAGTCGTGTTGTGAGCCTGTGGGGGGCGACCTTTAGAGGAGAAATTTAGGCGACTATATTGGGCTGCTAATGCACTTTCAAAGTTACGAGCTACCTTGCAAGCCTCTGTCCATGTGGGAGGGTGGTGCAGTAGGACTTGGGCTTTGATAGCTTCTTTAAGACCGCTGATAAAACATTCCGTGTAGAACCCATCTGAGAGACCCCAAGTGCAGAAGGCTAAGGCTTCAAAAGCTATAATATATTCACCCACTGTACCAGTCTGTCGGAGCTTAGTAAGACAACCCAAAAAAGATGATTCCTGGTCAAAGCGGTCTTGAAGAGCTTTGGTGAATTTGGGCCAAGTCCTAAAAGGTCCAGTGCAACGTTGCTGCCATTCCCACCATTGCCACCTTTCATTGTCCAAGTACATGCTCCACAACATAAGCTGAGTCTCATCATCGAAGATGAGATTTAGTTTGAAATATTGCTCCATTTGTGCTATCCATGCCAACGGGTGAGAACCATCAAATTTATGCATATCCAACTTGGGAGGTTGCTGACTGGGTTGTGGGTGGGTGTGCTAGACGTGAGGAGAGTGGCTAGACTCACCCTCATTGTGTTCATGGCCATTATACTCCTCCTCGTGGGCGTGCTCCTTGCCCTTCGAGATTATTTTGTCGACCATTCTAAGTAGTCTAGTAAGCTGAAGGTCGAGGTTATGCATTGATTCTTCAAGTTTGGCCATCCTTTCATTGGCCATCGCTTGAGCTCTAGTTGCTACCATACACCAACCAGATTTTTTGAAAAGTGGGACTGCCTAAAAAAATTCACTAAGAAGTGAATGGCACCACCATGGTCAGCTCGTTGTCTTGATTCTGATGGGCTAGATCACCAATAAGCGCCCCGAAAGATATCAAACTCTACTGAGTTTTACTCCTCCCTTATCAATACTACAGTGGCCAAATTCTCAATATGTCAATGCAGGCAAAAGTCCTGCGAAAAATTATACCCCGGTATAGGAACCTTCACAACGACTCTGATCTGGTCGATCTAAGAGATCTGAATGGCCGATCTGATAGCGCTAGGCAACGGAACTGACTGCTTCTGCGGATCTGATGGATCTAATAAATCGGAATGGCTGATTGGGACCGATGTCTGCTACTACTGCACTCCTTTGCATAAGCGGATCTGGAAGAGATGATGATATAAAAGGGAACTAGGGTATTGAGGAGTGTCAGGTGCTACAGATCGCAATATACATAAGGGTCTGGCAGTAGTACTCGGCCCAATGTTTCAGGGCTTTAACTAAGGAGGATCGACAGTACCCTTAGCCGTACCACCCGACTACCCTATCGTACGGGCGAGTAATCTCTCGGAGTGCTGTTCTCGGTGTACTGTAGCCGCGAGACGGCCGACGATTTATCTATGGCAAGGTTTCAAAGGAGCCTAGGGGGATTCTGATATACTCAGAGGGTACGTGGAAGATAGTCCGTGCGCAGTTCTATCTAATGTGCTACTACTCGAAGGGGTACCCACAGGGGTTACAAGGGAGTCCAACAGACATCACCACCTCTTGTATTTCCTGCGTGCATGCCTCCCCAAATCCACAGATTTATGCACTCAACAACAGATCCCGTGGTTTAAAGACGTCGGAACACGTCTCTAGCCAAAAAAAAATTGCTACGAAATGGAGATCCCACCGGCCCTGGAAAGTGCTCTGATACCACTTGTTATGCTCTTAACCTGCAAATGATACCCAAATACAGAATATGCGAAGAAAAGATACCCAGAACACAGAATATGTGAAGAAAAGATACCCAGAACACAGAATAGTAATGATTTTATTATTCAGAAAGTAATGTTCACTTGCCTCTTCGAGGGGACAACCTCCAATAGAGCAGAGCTCAATTACAAAATAAGACACGATGCTCCTCGCAGGGAGTCTCTATCCTTTATATATGACTCATACATGCAATACCATGGGCTAATACCATGGTATTACTAATACCATCTATCTAATACTACGGCCCATTTGCAACTAATTGTGGTTCCATTATTAATTGTGGATTAACCACTTACAATTATTAATATGGGCTTTATTGACTCTTGACTATGACGTGGTCCCATTACATAAATAAGGGGGTTAGGGTGGGACCCTAACAGACTCCTAGGGGGGAGGAGAACCACTTTATTGGCTTCAGCATCAGCTTCTTTGTTGTTATCTCTCTTTACATGAAGGAATTCCAAACTCTGAAAGGATTTTAACAGGGATCTAATTCTGCTCATCAATCTTGATAACCTTAAATATGAAGGTGAAGAATTGTCCACAATGGCCTTTATAATAGACTGGGAATCACCAAATACTATTGCATATTTGATACCCAGAAGAATGAGCTGCTCGAGCCCCTGGAGAAGAGCCAGAGCTTCAGCTTGAATGCTAGTATTGAAGCCCACTCCCTAGGTGTATCTAAATTTAGTTATGCCCTCCACACTTTTGACTACTCCACCTGCTCCAGAAATACCAAGATTTCCTTTTTCTGCTTCGTCAAAAAAGAGAGCATTTCTTGCCTTCTTGGTGCAAAACTCAAAGAATTCTGCAGCCTTAAGGCGAATTTGCCAGTGTTTTAGAGGAGAGGGATGCCTAACTATATCAATGAAGTGGAGATCAAGAGTAGCGCCCCATTCAGCGTCTTGTTCACTAAGATCTGCCCCATCAAGCTGATCTCCCAAACAGTCTTTTAGCTGGCTTTTAATTTTTACCCAGACTATCTTGGGATCGCTCTTCTTGTCTCTGAATATCCTTTGATTTCTTTCTAGCCATATTTTCCAGCAAATTAATTTGGGAAGGGTGAGCCAGGCTTCTTTGATGTGAGCATTCTGAGGAGTGCCACCAGGGTACGTTAACTTCCAGATTGAGAACAGGTCTGAGTAGTGATTAAGGGGGGCGAAGACGATACTCCATGGCCCTAAGGCCTCTTTCAAAATTTCTGTAGAAAAATTACAATAGAGTATCAGATGGGAGGCATTTTCTTCGTCTTCCCCACATAGCGAGCAACGGGAGGGCCCCATATAGCCTCTTTTCTGAAGCCTATCATCGGTCAAAATTCTCTGATGGCATAGAAGCTAGTAGAATGAGTCGATTTTAGGGATCGATGTCTGAGACCAGATCCCCTGCCAGGGCTTCGGGTCAGGAGATACATGAGGATGCAAAGTGATCTTCCTATAACCCTACGAAACTGTGTAACACCCAGGGATCAGACCTCATCCCCGAGTGTCTGATTTTTGGTTATTCAAAGGGGCTTTACCTTTTAAGAGGGATAGAACGATTGCGTAATCTTTGGAAAGTTTCTTAGGCACCTATAACTTTTCCCAACTCTGCCAATCACCATTCTCCCAATGAGATATGTCCCACAGAGTTTTAAAACCAACTCTTTCCATCCAGTATTTCAACAAAACTAGGGAGCAATCATCAGCTAGGGGATCAAAACCCATAATACGGTCGTCCCAAATTTTAATGTGCTTACCATTTCCAGGGATCCAGTGCGCATGGAGATTAATTAAGGAGGAAGCTTTTGCGCATAGTTTGTGTATCATCATTCCAGAGGTTGTAATGGGATTGTCCAGACATCGTGTTCTCTACCCATGGAAATATTTTTTCCACAATGCTAGCTAAGCCCAACCCGGATTTGGGGCAATTATCCTCCATAACAGTTTTGCACCCAATGCGATATTTTTCTTACTAATATTCTTGAAGTTCAAACCACCTTCCATTCTGGGCAAGGAGATTATATCCCAGCTTAATAGAGGGATTTTCTTCTCATTTGCTTTGCCACCTTTCCAAAAGAAATTCCTTATGTAATCCTCCATTTTCCTCATGATGCCAATAGGAGCCATCATAATTGCAGACTCATAAATGGGAATGTTGTTCAAGACAACTTTTATAAGCACTGTCTTGCCAGCCAGATTGAGCCAATTGAAGCCCCAGGAGTGGATTTTGGACTTAAAAGTTTCCAACAGAGGCAACCAGTCTCTGCTGAGTGCACGTTTTTGGAAAACATGGAACCCCAAATACTTGAAGGATGACCATGAAGAGGAGGCAGTGAAACCGAAATAGATGGAGATGGCTTGGAGCGATCTAGCAGTAGAGTTCCAACAATAGATATGACATTTTCCTTTATTGAGGCTGCTTCCTGAGTCTTCACAATAGGCATCCACCAAATCTTTAAATATTTTAGCTGAGGGCAAGGAGGCTGCACCCAGCAAGAGAGAGTCATCCGTGAATAGCACATGGTTTATGTTTTTGACACCTCTTGCGATGTTCAATCCCATTATTTCTTGATCAATTTGCTTTTTATTCAAAAGGAAGCTGAGAACAAAAGCTTGGAGGACAAAGAGCAAGGGGGAGAGAGGACACCCTTACCTCAGCCCTCTAGAGGCTTTGAAGAAATAAGTAGCCCTCCCATTCACCAAAGGGGCAATCCAGGGCTCACTAATACAAGCCTTGATCCAATTGATAAATTTGAGGCCAAAACCAAATTTGTGCAGGACATCCAACATAAATCTATGTCTCACCCTGTCAAAGGTGCTTTCAAGATCTAACTTGATAACCATTCATTTCTCTTTCCGGGTCAAGCTTGAATGGATCACCTCTTGGACCAGGATAAAATTGTCCACAATCTGTCTTCCCTGAATAAAACCTCCATGATTCTCAGGAATAATGTCTGGAAGAATGGTTTTCAGTATGTTTACAATCACTTTTGTTATCAGCTTGTAGCCTATATTGCAAAGGGAGATAGGACAAAATCTGGTGAAGGAATTGGCTCCTTTTTCCTTAGGAATAAGGGCCAGGAAAGCCGAATTGGTGCTTCCCCCAATTTTCTAACAAGCTTGTGATTTCCAGACCATTCTGCATAAATCTTCTTCCACAATCTGCCAACAATTCTACAAGAATTTGGCAATAAAGCCATCTGGGCCCGGGGCCTTATCTGGATCCATTGCAAAGAGGGCAGTTTTTATTTCATTATTAGTGACTTTTGCTTGCAAAAACTGATTCTTTCTGGCAGAAATCGGAGAGGGCACCTCATTCACTAAAGTTGAAATATGCCCCAGTCCCTCTTCTTCATTGTACAAATTTTTGAAGTGAAGGAAAGCAGTGTTTTTTATGCTTTGTATATCTCTGTGTTTGATGTTCTCTTCCTTGATTTCTGAGATGGAATTGAAACTTTTCCGAGCTTGGGCTTCCTTGTGAAAGAAGGATGAGTTCCTATCTCATGCCTTCAGCCAAAGCCTACAGGATTTAATCCTCTAGTACTCTTCCTCGGCCAAGCTTGCCTTGAGTAGCTTTTGCTGAAGTTCAGCCTCCTTGTCTAGAATTTCTTTTGTGATCTCTTCATTTCCTGATTTCAGATGATGAATCTCAAGACATTCTTGGATCTTTTTCCTTTTCACTACTGGGTTAGGAAGGGATTCTACCCAAGTTTTCATTGCAGCTTTCACTCTCCTGAGTTTTTCCTCCCAAATAAAGAAGGCAGAGCCATTGACTGGTTGCTTCGAACTATCTTTTACTAGTTGCATAAAGGACTGTTCCTTGACCCAAAGGGGACTGAATTTAAAAGGGATAGGACCTTGATCCATATGGGCCAGAAGATCAAGTTTGATGGGTCTGTGATCGAAGACACCACAAGGGAGAATATGCACTCTAGACTCTAAACCAAGAAGAAGAAAAGCACTTTGAACAAAAAATCTGTCTAACCTTGCAGCAATATGTCCTAGACCGAGTCTTTTATTGGACCAAGTGTACTTGCCCGATGAAGGTTTAATGTCGATCATGTCCCAATCCTAAAGCAGATCCTCAACCCATTCTCGCACCGGATCCCTTACAATGCTTCCTCCACGCTTTTCAGCCAAAGATAAGGTGAGATTTAGGTCCCCTGCAATGATGATGTTCGCTAAATCTTTAGAATCTGCCAAACTTCTAATGGAATCCCAACAGATCTTTTTCTCTCCTACGCTAACTGGAACATACACGTTGAAGAGACAGAGGGTCTCATCTGAATCAATGTGTTGCAGCTTAGAGAATAGCCAATGGGTGTTGGCGACCTCTTTTATCCTTGAGAATTTGTTTGCATTCCAAAGGGTGCTCAGGCCTCCTGAGGCACCACGAGCTGAAACAGCTTGCCCTTCACTTCTCTTCCACTATTTTTTGCCAATATGGAGGAAGGCCTTGTCCTGCACTTTAGTCTCCTGGATGAGGAGTATATCAAGAGATTCAGATCTTATCAGGCTTTTGATGGCTTCTTCTTTTATTCTGCTCCCCATACCCCTACAATTACAGGAGACAATCTTCATCACTTGCTTTTTGAATGGAGAGCTCCTTTAGAGCTCTGGGACTGATTTCTAGTCGTCTTCAGCGTTTTTGCCCAGAGTTTCTCGAGGGTTGGTTGGCTTCCTTGGAGTTTGTCTTTATAAGTCTCCTGCTCTCTTTTTTCACGGGCAGATTTTCGGCCTCTCAATGATCTTCTAGCCAAGATTTGTGAATCCCCTATTTCACCTTCTTCTTCCGAGTCCTCCAAACCTTGCACTTCCTCAACCTCTTCTGTGGGTATCTCTTTCGATTTGTCTGCATTACTTTCGACTTGCTTTGGTCCCGAGGGGGGCTCTTTGTGGGGCGATCCTTCTTTCTGCATCTCTATTTCTTAGGTGTCTTCTATTGTTGAGCTTAACTATGTAAATTTGTTTCCTTGTTCTTCCATGAAAGGTGTTTGTATCCCAGAGCTTGCCTGGGGACCTTTGCCATTTATATTACCAGTTCTAGCGGCTTTGTGGGCAGGTTTGGTCCTTTTGACCTGAGTCCATCCTTCGTCCTTGCCTTTCTCCACTTCACTATTCTTTGGACAGCCTCTAGCAAAATGGCCATAGACATGGCATTTCCGACACTTGAACAAAAGCTACTCATAGTCCAGCTTTTGAACATGAGTCCAACTTCCAACCCTAATCTTTATTGCCTCGGGAAAATCGACCTCAAGGTCAACTTCAACACAGATTCTAGCACAGTCGTATTGGTCTTTATTGTTTGCTCGATCAATGAATTTACCCAAGGTGTTTCCGATGTACTTAAGAGACTCCTAATTCCAACAATGCACTAGCAAGTTGGGCAGCCTAACCCACACAGGGATGGTTGTGGGGACGTCAACTGCTAGGTCAAAATCGGGCGTCCACTTATTTAGATACAACCCCTGAGAGCCCATGAAATAGGGACCGTTATGGAATATCAAATCCTTATCATGCTTTTCAAAGAATTCAAACAGAAAGAATCCCTTCCCTAGAAAATACGAAGTGACTCTGCTTTTAATCAGCGGCGCCCAGTTCCTTGCGACTTAGCTCTCCATGGTTTTGGGGGAGGGCCAAAGTCCAATGAACTGTCCAACCAAAGCACACTCAGCCAAAGAAAGGGCGACCTCAATCGGACCCTCAGGAGGGAGCGTAATCTCAAGGATGTCATCCAAACGTTTCACAAAATTCACAGCCTCGGTCGCTTTCTTCTTTGGAAGAGAATCCAAAAGTTTGAGAAAGGCGTCAGCATCAAAAAAGGGAGGCGGTGGGGGTGGCTCCATTGACGCAGCGACACCTTAGCTCAGTCGAAACGAGCACATACAAATCCCAGCGATCAAAACATGGTCCTTCTAGCCAACATAGAAGTGATAGAGCCCCTGTAAAGCCAAGAAAAGAGCAGAGGGTCGATGCGCCGTGCAGAATGGGCAGAGCGCCGCACAAGTTCAAAGCATCGCACATAGTCAAATGAAACACTTGACAGCCGACTCAAAGCGTCGCGCCGACCCAATGCATTGCGACTCCCAGTCTAGGCGCCGCGCAGGAACAGCTCAGGTATTGGAAAACCCAGCCCACATGAGAAGAGCAAAGCCCTTCGAAGCGGCCACAGGGCCAAGGCAACAGCCTCAAACACAAAGGAGGTCAGATGCAGAGCGACGACTAGCAGGAGAGGTCGATCCTTCTTCTTGTGTTTAAAAAATTAATTATTTTTATTATTAATAATTATTATATTTTAAATAAATTTATAATTTGGTTAATTCTTATATTATTTTATTTTTACAACTTAAAAGATATCAACATTACAAACGACTTAATTTATATAATTAAACTAATTGTGGGATCTCTAATAGTATGAAAAGGTTGAAAAAAAAACATAAATTTATGTGAAAATATAGTTTCTTATACACATAAATATTATTTCTTAAAAAAACAAAATACTCTTTAAGTGATGCAAGTCCCTTAAAAAAATGTAATGAGATCTATATATAAACTTTCATAAACATATGAAAGTGTGCAAATGCACTAAAGTTTGTACCTAGTAAGGGCTAAGATGCATCTATGGTAATTTAGGTTAGTTTGGGTGAGTTTTTACTCAAAAGTTGTGCAAAACGAAAATGTTAATAAATCAAAGATAAGCTGGCCAGTCCACCCAACTTTGAGGGCATCTCTCGCCTTGTCTGCTTATCTGTAACTGTTTGCAGCGTGACTAGGGTTGACAGATTCAGTTCCTTCCGATATTTTTTTTATATATATTTATCCAGCTGACACTGATCAATTGGGAAGTTAAGGGTGGATTGGCAGAGTTCCCACGTTGCTGCAGCCTCGGGTAGCCCCATGGGGAAGGGCATCTCTCGACTGTAGTGAATCACTCTAGGGTTTAGTGAAATATTTGTAAAAGTCCGTGATATCCATTAACGAGCATGCATGCAATTAAAAATGGAATTACCCATTTCTGACTTCTCCACCACCGCTGCAGCAACTTGGTCAGTTGCAGGAAGTTGCAACAACTTGGTTTCTTTTTGTTTTTGTTTTGCATGCGGCGCGCAGCAATAGCATGCTGGTGCTACTTGTATAATTTACTATTCTTCTCTGGTCGCGACAAAAAGCTGTAACTGATACCAAATTTCATGCTGCTTGGTTTTTTTGAGAAATCTATATATAATAATAATAACACTGGTTGTCAATGAACTGTAGTACAGGTACAGTAGTCACTGCATTATCGTTAATTGCTGCTATTATTTTAAACACCAGGTGCTGGGCTTGCTTCGCTCTGCAACAATCACGAGTCTGTTTTCCATTTTTTGTTCGATCCTGTATTTCTAATATACTGCATGTGCCCATGTACTTTATAATGTTTAAAAACTGTAGTTTTCATAATGTTGGACTGACTATCAGGAATGGATTATTTGGACTAACTGTAGTATTTTTGGGGATCTATTATTTGGACAAACGCTATTTCTGGAACACTTATTGAAGGTAATAGTAAGGGTTTGGAAATTTACTAATATTTCTTGATTTTGTTGTAATGACAAAAAGTTAATGATAAAAGTTTAGAAATTTATGTACAATGACAAAAGTCAACATGGTATCATATAATAATAACCAGCCTATATCCATCTCACTCTCCATCTAACATAAGTCATGGGCCTAGATAGATCAAATCTCTATTATATAAATATTTCCTCGGATTATTAATCCAAAATTATTAAATGTAATATTAGATTGTATTATAATAATAATAATAATATTAATATTTTTTTAGATGATAACACAATTTATAATAAAACTACATCAAATTAATATTTTCAAATATTATAATTTGGGTGTGGAATTATTTGTTTTTAAATATTTTAATATATCCATAAGATATGATTTTTCTTTTTGAAGATTTATTTTACAAAGATTTAATTAAAAGTTATTAGACATAAAATTGAACAATATTTTTTACATGATAACACAATTTATAATAAAACAACATCAAATTAATATTTTCAAATATTACAACTTTGATGTGGAACTATTTGTCTTAGGGTTAGCTCAATCGGTCAAGTCGGGGCCTCCCCATATGGGCGGTCACAAGGTCAATTCCCGAAAGCTCTTGGGGTTAGGTCAAGTAAATATGGCCGAGGGGTGTTGATCCCCTTCGGGTGGGGTCCACCCTAGATATTATTCATGTGGACTTAGCTGGGTACCCAGTGACCATGAGCATCTGTGAACTACAAGTGAAAACAAAAAAAAAAGATATAGTTTTTCCTTTTAAAGACTCATTTTACAAATATTTAATTAAAAGAAATATTAAAAAATTTTAAAGCATGATTTTCAATTCTTTGTCTTGAATAGTATTGTAATTTTTTTATCTCTATAATTATTTTCATTTTTATTTTGAACCTACATTGATTAATTTATTTTATTATTATTTTATTAAAGACTTAACATACCTACACATCCCTTCTCATACTAAATAGAATAAATGTATTTGAAATTAAAATTAGCGTATCTAAAACAATAATAAAAATTTAAAAATTTACTAATATCTATAGCTTATAGCTTTTAATGTCATAACAAACCTCAACCATATAAACATATAATCTTTAATGTGAAGAATTGGAACTTGTGCAGCTCAACGAAGTGGAAAAAAGCAAAGAAGCAATAGAGAAATAGTTTTTAAATTTAAAACAAATTACTATATATATTTAGATGATATTGTCACTAGGTGATGAATAGTCATATTTGATAAATTAAAAAATTACCCGTGACAACAATGATATCAATTGTTTGACCTAAAAGCTATTAGTAAAATTATGAAATATTTCCAAAATATATAATCAGGTTGTTTTAACAAATATGAAGCAACATATTTTAGACCAGGCTTTGCCGGCCACTGTGGTGTTCTTTATATAAATAATTTATGTGTATATAGTAGATCTCTTCCTTCAGTGCTTCCAATATGTAACTTCCATGTCGACTGTAAATAGTTTAATAATGAAAACTTCTTGGTTTTTCAAAGGTTTTTCAAGTGGAATTCTAATTCAAGTGTAAATGATAGTTATGACTTGTTCGTTAAAGCATTCGTCTTTAAAGAAAAAATCGTATGGAATTTCCTGTGACTATGTTAAAAGTGCGGATTCAAAACTCGTGCACATCAGATTTAGATGATGATATATTGAGGGAAAATTTCTAACCTAATTGTGAATGATTTTATTTTCAATTCGATTGGTTTTAGGGATGTCAACCAATATTAATCTCATTCTAGCTATCTGTTGTGTTTGATGAAGTTAACATAAATCTAGCTATTTGTTGTGTTCGATTAGTGTAAGGAAAGTATGGACCTAAGTGTGGTTTGATAAAAGTTTCCTTTCATACTCATAACTTATTCTAGAATTAGCTGCAAGGGTTAGCTTGATTGGTTTAACCATCCATAAAAGGCATGCTTGTCATGGGGAGACCATAAGTCTCAAGTCAAATCTATAAGTTCAAGCCACTATTGTGGCTAATCATTGAGTTTTCCTCCAAGTGTATATTCCAAGGAAGATGGGGTATCTTGCAAGGTTTTCTTTGGAAGAAAAACCATGATAGAACCTCCCTTGAAGTGGTGATGTTGATGGACCAAGATATGGGAAGGGGATACTGGAAAATTAGCCTATGTGGATTCATAACGCTTCTGGAAAAATTAGCTAACAATTTTCTAAAAGATTCAATTGAGAGGTTGAATAAGAGATCAATTTACTGTTCAACTACTAAACCTAATGGGTTGTTGACTAGGTCATCAATTAGTTAAGCAATTAGAATAAAAAAATTAATTGGTGCACATAATAAGGAAAAAATTGAGTTTCCTATAACACATATAGACTTCATCTTCCACACTTTAAGGGAGTTAATTATATGTTAGTGCAATATCAAACATCACTATGGGTCAATATAAACATGAAAGTGAATGTCTTATATATGGAATCTTTTTTATTTTTTATATTTCTATCTATGTTTAGTCATGCTCAATTGTGCTTGAGAGTAATAATGATGTCTCTAGGCACCACCTTTTTCTTGGAGTTCTTGCTCACTTATATACCTAAAATTATAATTCTCTCACACGGTATTAGAGCTAGGTTTGAGATCAACATGTTGTCTACAAACCTTTTGGAGGCTACCTATTGTACAAACTATTGATGAGTTGAATATGCCTAGTAGATTGACTCAAGGTTTAAGCCTACAAACTTGATATGGGATCATACATTTAGATTGGCATTATGAGTTCAATTTAGAACCTATAGTTTTTAATGGCCATAATTATGGAATTGGGGCACAATATATGGAAAAATGATTGAATCTTAAATATTATGGCATTTTATAGAGAATGTGATTCTAAATCCAAGGATGACCAGTAGAAATTTTCATCAATGAGAAGAACAATGAGGTTGTATGAGTAATAATGACCTACATCTTCAAGGAGATTCACTTACATATAAGTAGGATTAGCTACCCAAATTATATCTAGAAAAAGTGATCTGGATTGGATCAATATATTATTTTTCGTCCATCTTGGTGAAATTAGAGTGGAAAACGTGGAGGAGTTAGCTCACATAACCAATTTTACCGAGTTTGAAAATTGGAGTCTAAAACCTTTGCAGAGCATTTTGAGGCATCAAATGATTTTTTTGGGGGGTAAAACTCTGTCAATTTAGTGTAGAACCCTGTTTTCATATTCTACACATAGCGACCTTTCCAACAATGTAAAAATTGCCTCAATTGAAGTCTATATGCTAAAGTTATGTCACTCAAAAGTTTGCCTTCATGTTTTCACCACAATAATTCAAGAGGATGTCAGGTAAAGCCCCATAACTCTTAAAAAGGGGGTTAGCCATGTGATTATGATAAAGAATAATTTAGAAGAGGCCATATTGTAACTTTGGTTAAGAGTTGAGGGAGTAAAACATAACCACTAGTTAGCAAGTGTTATAACCCAGCCACTAGGAGGAAAAGGGGTTCCATTATTTTCAAGTGCACTCATTCCATAGATGAGAAGAGTATGCAAGAGGGATAAGGAGAGAGAACATAGAGAATATTTGTGCATTGTAGTATCCAACAGTCCACAAGATATACTTCTTTGTACTTGGAGTCATTTTCTATTTAGAGAAAGAGAAGAGAGCAACCTCACCTTCCAATTGGGTTTTCTCCCAAAAGGGTTTCCCTAGATATTTCTTGCATCAAATGTGTTTGTGAATTTTTCATTTTTTGTATAAATTCTAATTTGCATGTGTATGTAGTTAATAGTAATCTATAGATTCATAAATCTAAAGAGAAATAAACATGAATAGTGTACATTTTGGATTTGTAAATATATCTTTATCAAATTTGTTGTGACAAATAGTCTAATGGAATATCCATGGCATTTTACAAATAATATCAGTATTAGAGAAGGTTTATTTAGGTATACTATGAATATTTTCAAGGGATCTAAATCATCAAATCTAAAAGTCATAAAACCCTAGTCATGGTCGATGAATCAATGAATAACCAAGTTGATCCCACAAAGGAGATATTTTTGTGGCTACAAGCACACATTGTAGATATAAGTCGTAATTTGAATATCCTCTTTTCATCTCTAAGAAATAATCTTGGACTGTTTAGAGAATATGGGGATTCCAAGGAAGAGGACATACCATATGGGAGATGAGGAGATTGGGAAGAGATTAAGAACCAGTTGATGAAAGGACCTGAAAAATATCAACCTTGTTCAAGTCTCATGAACCATTCACAATCATTATTTAAAATGGAATCAAAGGTCAATATCCTTTTGTATCAAGGTGAGATAGATGCTCTGAATCTAAATCACTATTTGCAACCAATAGAATATTATTTCATTATTCATCATATTGAGGAACAAAATATTTCATTTGTGAGGCTAAAATTTGAGGGCCGTGCCTTGACATGGTGGTAAAGCCACGTAGAGAGCTTAAGGTTAGAGGGAGATCGTCCAGTGACTAAGTGTGAGAACTTTAAAACCCTTATAAATTTGTGATAGAGACGCAATTTTACCATATCAGGTATGTAGAGGACCAATGGATCGAGCAGCACTACTTTAGGAAGAAACAAGTGACGAGCGTACATGAGTACACCTTAAAGTTGAGAAATATGGCCACAATATTGGGTATTGTTGATCTTTCCTTGGAAATTCAGAATCAAGTTTATGTCTAAAACATGATCACAAAAAAACTAAAATGTCACAACACTAATCACTTTGCACAACCAAAAATATATAGCAATGAATCATTGAAGCACACAAGAATTTTTGCGACCTAAAATGTGTTATGTTACAAATTTAATACAAAAAACATAGGGCTCTTGTACCATAGATCATGTCCCTTACAATTAGCCCTGATATAAGGAAAACTAGGGCTTGATGTCAACAAAAAATTACCATCAATGTGCCCTTGAACAAGACACACTTGACTTACTTGGTGAAGAAGCGCTTATATGAGCCTTTTCAGTCTAGCTGCCTTCAACACCTAGTAGGTCCTTTGCCACCTATACACGTAAAGATCTTTCTGCTCCAACACCTCTTCAACTGTTTTTCACAAGTTCCTCTACTACTTAAAATTCTCATGCACATTAGCTCATCAAATTATGGCTTTTATCAATGGCATTTCTCCTCCAATGTCGTTAAACTTAGGCCTAACTAATATACCCTCCAAAAAAAACTTAGCACCGCCTAATTCATTTTACTTAGGGTCTTTACAAGCTACCTTCTAATACTAAATTTCCACTTCAATTAAAATTGTACATAGGCTTCACCAAGAAGCCCTCACGGCAATGAATTACAACTTGTATTCACTATACTTAGGGCACCAACAAGCAGCCCTCATAACATTAACTCAACTTCTCATGAATCACTATCCTTAGGGAATATAAAGCCATTGTCCAAGACCTCTTGTTGAACACACTTCCCACGCATCTCCTTCATCTCTCTTCTCCAAGGAATCAACCCTCCTTCCTTCACTTCATAATAGCCCTACTCTCTATCCCAATAACTCACACTTTTGTTCACACCAATACAATATTTGGCAATGTTTTGGGTTCAGGAAACACTTAGAAATCCTAAGCAAGAGTACTAAAGTTTTGTTTCCCTTATCACAGAGCTAAAATAGAAATTTTTCTCCCTAGGGTCTCTTCCCTCTCTTATATGCACATAACTTAAGTGAATATTGCAAACTTTTGGGTAGAAATTTTAATGGTTTCTCATGCATAAAAGAAGTCGTAACTAGGGCATGACTAACACAGAAATGTAACCTACATTCTACCAATACAGAACTCCATTAAGGGAAAAAATAAACAAAGAGATAATGTCCTTCTACTTAGGGTAGACTCAGCCTTCAAATATACTTATGAAAGACCATAACAGCTCCAACTCATCGATCCTTAAGACCTACTCCTCATTGAGGTACTCACACTACTTCTTGGGTAGAAAACCCTTGAGAAGATGCTTGCTTACATGAATTCCAAATGAACTCATCTTTCATTCCTTCTTATAGTGTTCATGGTGGTCTCAGTTTTCACCAAGGGTCACATCTCTAAATCCAAGCCAACCTAAGACAACATGTTTTAAACAAAATTTTCTTAAGGAACAAAACTCTTTTCCTTTGACTAATGCTCACAGCATTGAAGCCCTATGTTCCCCTTATTCCATCAATAGTTCCCTTTATTCATCCAAAGAATAAACAACATTTTCTCCTTCGGTATTTTTCCCACAACTTTGGGTACATTTCCCACAAAAACACTTTTTTGTGGGTCAACTCCTCACAAACCCAATACCCCGAGGGTTGTTGGACTACCTCCCTAGCTACACATTTCAACACTCCCTCTTAGTGATGGAGGTACTTACATTGCTCAAAAATAAATCATCATCGTCAATTAAAATAGCCCAATATTTGGTGTCCACTAGTGCAGCATACCTTGTAGAATGAACCACACTATCCTTGGTAGTGTCCTTGCCTCAATCTCGTAAGAACATGAAGATTCAAACTTCAATATGGAAACTGAAAATCCTTCCCAATATCTCTCTACGTCTACACAACCTCCACTAGATCACTCTACTTTCCCTCCTATAAACTTTTGTTATTGAACTTGTGTCCTTCCAAGGTTAATATGAGTTGTAGTCAAACATTGGGTCTAATCACTCTATACCACTACAACTCAACTCAGCGAGCGAGCCGATCCTCCAGGGTAAAATATTTCATGTTCACATGACTCTAATGTCATATGTGGAAGTTCAAAACCCAATGAAGATACTATCTTTCCATTATCTCATTCATCACATCAAGCTAACTTGTTCATGCGAAAGGATCCATTGAGCAGTACCAACAATCTTTGACAAGTCATTGGAAGTCCACGATATGAAATCTTCCACACAACAAACTGTTGTTCACAAGGTTCACCACCAATCCACCAAAACTTTGGCATATCTCGTGACCTAGCCAGTCAAGACCACATTTCCCTGTTCTCAGCTAAACGTTCTACTCCATGTTTTTGGAAATCTCACATCTCCCTCGTAAGTTTCTTTACTATGTACACTTTGATTCAGTTGTCCCTTCAAAGTAGATTAAATACCATGTTGATTTTTCCTTGGCAATTCAAAATCATATTTATGTCTAAAACATTATCACAAACACACTAAAATGTCACAACACTAAGAACTTTTCATAATGGAAAATGTACAATAGTGAATCAATGAAGTACACAGGAATTTTTCGCAACCGAAAACTTGTTATATTACAACTTTAATACAAAAAACATAGGTCTCATGTACCAAGTATCATGGCCCTTACAATTAGCCCCAATATAAGGAAAAATAGGGCTTGAAGTGAACAACACATCACCATCAATCTGCCCCTAAACAAGACACACTTGACGTATTTGTTGAAGAATCACTTACACTAGCCCTTTGAGTTTACTTGCCTTCAGCACCTATAAGGTACTTTTCCACCTATACACAAAGTGATCTTACTGCTCCAACACCTCATCCACTATAGCTCACAAGGTCCTCTACCACTTCAAATACTCTTACACATTAGCTCATCGAATTTTGACTTATATCAAAGGAACTGCTCCTCTAACGTCACTGAACTTAGGCCCAACTAATATTCCCTCCAATAAAAAATCTTCACCTACTAATTCACTGTACATAGGGTCTTTACAGGCTACCTTATAACATTTAATTTCCACTTCAACTAGCATTGTACATAGGCTTCACCTAGTAGCCCTCACAATGATCCATTATGAGTTATATTCACTATACTTAGGGAACCAACAAAAACTCAGATAACATTGACTCAATTGCTCATGAATCATTGTACTTAGGGCATATAAAACCACAATCCAAACCTTTTTATTGAATATAATTTCCAAAAATCTCTTTCAACTCTCTTCTCCAATGAATCAACCCTCCTTCCTTCACTCCATGACATCCCTACTCTTTGTCCCAATAGCTTTCACTTCTATTCACACCATCCTAGGATTCAACCCTCTTTTAGATTTAGACAATGCTTAGAAACCTTAAATAAGAGTACTGAAAACTTACGTCCCTTATCACATAGAAAAACTAGAATTTTGTTCCATCATTCTAGGGTCTTAGCCCTCTTTTATGTGCACAAATCTTGAGTGAATATTATATACTTCTCGAAATAAATTTTGATATTTGTACATGCATAGAAGAATCCCTAACTAAGGCATGAATAAACACATAAATGGCATGAATAGACACATAAATGTAACCTCCATTCTACCAATACAAACCTCCATTAAGGGCATGAATAAGCACATGTACAATGTCCTCTTACTTGGGCTAGACTCGGCCTTCAAATAGACTTATGAAAGACAATAATAGCTCGAACTTGTCCATCCTTAAGGCATGCATCTCAGTAAGGTACTTACACTCCTTGGGAAAAAACAACTTTAGAAGATGCTTGCTTACATGAATGAAAAATGAACCATTTTTTCACTCCTCATTATAGTGTTCAGGGTGGTGTCATTTTTCACCAAGGGTCATGTATCTAAATCCAAGCCAACCTAAGCCAACAAGCTTTAAATTACATTTTCTTAAGGAATAAAATTATTTTCATTTGAATTTTTCTCACACCATTGAAGCCCAAGGTTCCCCTTAGTCTATCAAGGGTGCCCCTATGCATCCAATGAATAAACAAAATTTCTTCCTTGGTTATTTCACCCACAAAAGCACTTTTATGTGGGTCAACTCCTCACAATCCCAATACCCCAAGTGTTGTCGGTGTACCTCCCAAGCTACACATTTCAATAGGTATCTACCCAAAGAACCCAGATGTACTCCTCAAGTATCTATGGGCTCTACACAACCATCTATGGAAGCAAGTAAATCTTCTCAAGACCAAATCAGAGGACAAGGCTCGTGTATAGGAATAATACCTGCAGAACATAGGATAGAAGAAATGAAAATCAAGTGGTTCGCAGCAGAAGGAGAAAAAGGACACTTATAAGGAGGGGAAGAAGTGGAAAGGGGGAAATATAAAAATATGGTAGCCATAGCACACCATTGTAGGGATCCCAACAACCATTACAACTAGTATAATATTGATAGTCATACATAAGAGGTGTTGGAAGATGCATCTAAATCTTAACCTAAAGAATAAAAATAAAGACAAGAATAAGAAGAATCTCATGGCCAATGGTTTGAAAAAGTAGATTTAAAGAAACTCAAATGTGGATGAGAATATCATATGTTTGTTAGTGAAGAAGGAGGTGAATACGAGTTTCCTTTAGCAACAGGAAGAGAAAGAAATGACCAAACTCTTCCACATAAACATATAGGCCAAAAACACAAATATTGATGCTCTATTTGACTTAGATATCATTGAAGTAGAGCTGGTCAAAAAATTGAGATTGGAAGTTCATGAGCTATTAGAAATTAATTAACAGAGCAATGAAACACATACAATATTTTGGAACAACAAATACAAAAACGCATAAAACAAGAGCGACATAGATACATGTGATTCGCCTAATTTGGGCTACATCCATGGAGAAACAACCAATCCTTCCTTTTATATTATCCAACAAAATGAAGATATACAACCTACAATAGATCCATTGTAATTTCCTCTTTGCTCTCACATTGTCTCCTCTCCCTTTCTCACTAGGAATAATATTACACAACCAAAATACAATTGCTTCATATAAACCAAGGGTTTCCTTCTGGGGAAAAAAACTTTAAATTAACAAGACTTCTACTGTTAGATCATCTTTCTAATGAGCAACCCAGATTGACTATGAAATTAAAATATTTTACAAGGAAAAATTTCATCTATTTTTAGCTTCGGGGGCACTTCCCTTGAACCTCTGCCAGGGAGGGATCATAAAAGTTGTCTTCTCCTACCCTTGAACCCCCCTAATGGTTAATGAATGGGCAGCATGTTAGAAAATTATATATTACGGAGCAATGGAACACATGAAATAATGCAGAAATATAAACACAGAAAACGCACAAAACAAGAGAGACACAGATATACGTGGTTCACCCAGTTTGGGCTACGTCCACCTCGAACAGCCAGTCCTTCCTTTCTATTATCCAGCAAAATGAAGAGACACAACCTACAGCAAATCCGCTGTAATATCCTCTGTCTTTCTCTCACAGTCTCACCTCTCTGTTTCTCGCTCACACTGAATACACATCTATCTCACAGCCTCAAAATACAATGCCCTCATACAAAGAGAGGGGTTTGCCTTCTAGGGCAAAAAACCCTAACTAAACATAAGTTCTACCGTCAGATCATCCGCTAATGAACAGCTCAGATTGACTAGAATACTATACTTTTACAAGGCAAATTTACATCTGTTTTTAGCTTCGGGGGCGCTGCCCCCGAGCCCCCGCCGGGGGACCGCTCCCCCCCACGTGGAGGGGTGTACAAAACTTCCTGGGGTATACATCCCGCTGAAACAAAGACCTCTAAACAATCATGCTCCACACACAACACAGCATTGCCACCCAATTAGGAACAGGAATCCAACGCGGATGAAACAAAAAACCTCTGAACAATCAGGAAGATAATTAGGCTCCCCACCCAACATGATCATCCAAGCCCATATCCATTAGGATGGGTAAGTAAGGATGTAAAGTTGAAGTTAAAAAAAACAAAGAAAATTTATATTTTCCACCAACGTGGATTTTATTAATGAATTGGAACTAGATGTAGTTCCCTTTGATGTATGTGGATATGTGTTTAGAAGTCCCTACATGCACATGGAGGATGCAATCTTCATGGATAGATCCAACTAATATCAGCTCATCAAGGATGCAAAATCATCCACCATCAACGTGCACAAAGGAAAGTCAAAAATTTCGTTAGTAACTTCCAACCAAGCCAAAATCTAATCAGTTACAAAAAAAGTAATTTTTATTATTTTTAAGAGAAAGTATGTCTATATAAGAGTATGTAAGAGGAAAGGCATCCTTGGAGGCATGTACTAAGAAATATAAATAGAAAATGTCAGAGTTTATATATGCATACATGGATGTGTTCTAGGAGGCTAAAGAGTTACCACTCAAGAGGGAAGTGGAGCATGAGATCCAACTATTTCCAGACTCCCCAATGGCAAGCATTGGGCTATACAAGCAGTTTGTTATAAAAGCAAGTGAGATGAAGAAAAAATTGTAGCAGCTACTTGAACATGGTGTTATTCAACTGAGTACATCACCATGTGGGTCACCCATCATCATTGTACCAAAGAAGGATGGGACTTAGTAGATGTGTATAGACTATAGGGAATTCAACAAAACCACACTCAAGCACATGTACCCCTTTCCCAGGATAGATTATCTTCTATATTAGTTGCAGCAAGAAAAATACTTCACCAATTTTGATTCAGAGAAGAAGATACCAGGAAGACCTATTTAAAACCAGGAAAGGTTTTTATGAGTGGTTAGCCATGCCATTTTTCTTATGCAATGCACTAACTACGTTTATGAGTTTAATGAATGATATATTGAACCATTTAATAGATGCATTTGTTATTTTCTATTTAGATGATCTATTGGTATACATTTTTACCTGGTAAGAACACATCTCACATTTGATGCAAGTGATAGAGTCATTAAAGAACCAACAACGCTAGCACATCTCAAGAAATTTGATTTTTCATAGTAGTCATTGTTGTATCTAGGGTATGCAAAAGGTGGATGAGAGTTGAAGGTATATCCTACCTAGATGGAGGCCATCATGAGCATCAATATGTCATCTCTCTCGTAAGTTGCTTCACTATGCACACTCTAATTCAATTGTCCCTTCAAAGTAGCTTTCATACCATGTTGAATTTTCCTTGGCAATTCAAAATCAGGTTTATGTATAAAAAATGATCACAAATACACTAAAATGCCATAACACAAAGGACTTTTCACAACGGAAAATGTATAGCAATGAATCAATGAACTACACAGGAATTTGTGCAATCAAAAACTTGTTATATTACAACTTTAATACAACAAACATAGGGCTCTCGTACCAAGGATCATGGCCCTTACTATTAGCCTCAACACAAGGAAAACTAGGGCTTGATGTTAACAACACATGACCATCAATATGTTCTTGAACAAGACACACTTGAATTACTTTTTGAAGAAGCACTTAGACCATCCCTTCCAATCCACTTTCCCTCAAGACTTGTTAGGTCCTTTCGCACCTATACATGCAGAGATCTTATTGCTCCATCACCTCTATCATTATTTCTCATAAGGTCCTCTACCACTTTATATTCTCTTACACATTAGCTCATCAAATTCTACCTTCTATAAATTGCACTACTCCTCCAATGTCATTGAACTTAGGCCCAACTAATCTTCCCTCCAATAATAACTCAACCCCTCCTAAGTCACTGTACTTAGGGTCTTTATAATCTACCTTTTAACAATGAATTTCCACTTCAATTGTCATTGTACATAGGCTTCATTAAGCAACCCTCACAATGATGAATTACAACTTGTATTCATCCTAATTAGGGCACCAACAACAACCCTCAAAATATTGACTCAACTGCTCATGAATGACTACACTTAAGGCATATAAAATCACTTTCCAAACCCTCTTAATGCACAAAATTTCCACACATCACCTTCATCTCTCTTCTCCAAGGAATAAACCCTCCTTCCTTCACTTCATGACAACCCTACTCTCTATCCCAATAGTTTTCAATTATTTTCACACCATTCAAGGATTAGACCATCTTTCAAGTTTAGAAAACACTCAAAAACCCTACACAAGTGTACTGAAATTCCTTGGCCCTTGTTACCAAGTTAAACTAGATTTTTATCTCACCATTCTTGGGTCTTATCCCTCTCTTATGTTCGTAAAAATTGAGCGAATATTACAGGCTTATGGGCAAAAAATTTAATGATTGATCATGCATAGAAGAAACTTGAACTAGCACACAAAATAATATAGAAATATAACATGCATTATTCCAATACATATCTTCGTGAAGGGAATGAATAAACACAATGACAATTTTCTCTTACCTAGGCTATACTCAACCTTCAAATAGACTTATGAAAGACCATAATAATTGCAAGTCATCCCTCATTATGACCTATGGTTCACAGAGACACATGAACTCCTTCTTGGGAAAAAAACACTTGAGAATATGCTTGTTTACATGGATGCCAAATGAACTAATATTTCACTCCTTATTATAGTGTTCATGGTGGTGCCATTTTTCATCAAGGACCACGTCTCTAAATCCAATATGACCTAATCCAACATAATTTAAACACCATTTTCTTAAGGAATAAAAATCTTTTCATTTGACTTTTGCCCACACCATTGAAGCCCTAGGTTCCCATTAATCCATCAAGGGTGCCCCTCATGCATTCAATGAATAAAAACATTTTATCTTTGGGTCTTTCACCCACAACTCTGGTTAGATTTCCCACAAAACCACCTTTTTGTGGGTCAACTCCTCACAAACCCAGTAACCCAAGGGTTGTGGGAGTACCTCCGATGTTACACATTTCAATAGATATCTACCCAATGAACCTATATGTACTCCCCAATTATCTAGGGAGTATACACAGTCATATACAGAATCAAGTGATGCTTCTCAAGCCTAGATCGATGGATGAAGAGTATGTACAGGAACAATACTTGGAGAACATAAGCTAGAAGAAAGGGAAATCAATTCGATTGAATAGAAGGAGAAATGGAAAATTCTGAGGAGGGGAAGAAGAAGTGGAAATGGGGAAAGATAAAAAGATGTCATCCATTGGACACCATTGCAAGGATCCCAAAAACCACTATAACCACTATAATATTGATAGTAATACAAAGGAGGTGTTGGAAGCTACATCTGAATCTTAACCTAAAGAACAAAATAAAGATAATAAGAAGAACAATCTCATGGCCAATGATTTGAGAAACCAGATTGAAATCTCATAAAGGATGCAAAATTATTTACCATCAAAATGCATAAAGCCAAGTCAAAAATTTCATTGGCAAGTTCTAACCAAGCCAAGAAGCTAATCAGTTACAGAAATAAGAATGTTTTATTATTTTTAAGAGAAACTCAGTCTATAGAAGGGTCTATAAGAGGAAATGCATCCCTCAATGGGTATGCTGTGAAATAGAAATAGCAACTACAAGAGTTGCCACAGGAAAACATGGATTTGTTGTAAATATCCTAAAGGGTTACAACCCAACAAGGAAGTGGAGCATGAGATCCAACTATTTCTAGACTCCCCATTGCCAAGCATTAGGTTGTACACGTAGTTTGTTATAAAATCAAGTGAGGTGAATAAATAATTGTAACAACTACTAGAACATGGTGTCATTCAACTAAGTACATCACCATGTGGGTCACCCATATTCATTGTACCAAATAAGGATGGGACTTGGCAGATGTGTATAGTTATAGGGCATTGAACAAAATCACACTCAAGCACAAATACCCCCCATGCATAGGATAGATGATCTATTGGATTAGTTGCAGCAAGAAAAATACTTTGGCAAGGTAGACTTAAAGTTTGAATATCATCGGGTTTGAGTCAAACAATAAGATACCTGGAAGACTAATGCAAAACTAGGAAAGGTTTGTATGACTAGTTATTCATTCCATTTGGCCAATTTTATTCAACAACTATGTGTATGAAGTTAATGAATGATATAGTATGCCATTTTATAGATTCATTTATTATTGTCTAGATGATATATTGGTATATAGTTATACCTAGGAGGATCACATCTCACATTTGATGCAAGTGATAGAGGAATTAAAGAAGCACTAGATGCTACAAAATCTCACGAAGTCTGATTTTTCATAGTAATTGTTGGTGTATCTAGGGTATGTGACAAGTGAAAGAGAGTTGAAGGTACATCATGCCATATTGAGGCTATCATTAAATGGTCAATGCCTACTAATGTTTATGTGGGTGGGATTTGTTTTTGGGTGGAACAGTACCCAAGGAAATTCATAGCCTCAATTTCATCAGTAGTAGCACCACTCCATAACATAAAAGTAAGTGGAAATAGTTTCCAATTGGGAAAAGCGTCAACAAAAGCCTTTGAGTAGTTAAAGAAGAAGATCACTCAAGCACCAATTCTAGAATTACTAAAATTGCAATATCCCCTCAAAGTGGAGAAAGATGCGACTGGGTATGGTATGGGAGCAGTCTTGATGCAAGCAGGAAGGCCTATATGCTACCATTATAAAGTATTTCATTAGGAAGTTCTTAACTATCCTACCTACAACAAGGATATTTATTCCATAGTACATGCTATGAAAATGTGGAAGAATTATCTAATGGGAAAGGAGAAATTAATCCACACATATCACCAACCACTACAACACTTGAAGGCCCAGAGTAACCTACAATAGAAGAAGCATTACAAGTCAATGGGGTTTCTATAGTAGTTTCATTTAGTGATCAAGTATAATAAGGAAAACACAAACAAGTTTGTTGACATGCTTTCAATGCAAGCCACATCAAAGATCACAGCTTTGGGAACTCTGATGCACATTGAGCCACTCACCATGATGCATACAGAGAGGCATATTCATAGAATGAGGACTTCAAGGAGGTGTTTCAATAGTTTAAAATTCAAATTCATTTGTACAATGGCGACAAAACCATTGACTACCATATCGAGGATGGATTACTCTACAAGTTAGATAAGTTATGTGTTCCTAACGGTGAGCATTTATAGTTGATCTAAGAGGCTCACACATCCAAGGTTGTAGGGAAATTTAGTGTAGGGAAGATAGTGGCTAACTTGTAGAGTTATGTGTAATAGCCCAAGATGTAAGAATAGGTATATAGGTTCTGTTAGAGTCAGTCTAGTTATCCCTCCATCAAAGATCAAAGCTCTTTTTTGCATTTCATGTTTTAGGTGTCCCATCAGTTTTCATCAGTTGCATTTCATTAGGCATGCCATAACTCTGATGGAGTGGTCTGTGTCATTCATTCCCCTCGTGTATATCACTGCTAGTTTAGGATGAGTCATAAAGCTTCACAAGTCATTTTTTTTAATTTTTAGGTCTAGGTCTAGGGTTTGAGTTAATTTAGTCCTGAAAAGTCTTAGAAGACCACCAGGCCAGAGGGATCCCTTTGATAAATCATCACTTCAATAATTGTCACTATTGTATAGTTGAATAAGGACTTCCCTTCAAAACTCCATTTTGAAGGCAAGTCGCCACCTCATTTTTGTAAAAATTGTAAAAATTTTCAGTTCTTCAATTGTTCAAGTGCAGCCCTGGTCTCCTTTGCTGAAGCATATCAGAGCTATACCTGCAAAAAATTATCAGAGAAACTCATCATTTCAACCTATTTTATGAAGGAAACCAAAAAGGTCATAGCCTATTAATTTCGAAAAAGTGTCAACAACAAAACATAAGAAAAATGGGTTTTTATTGAGAAAAAATCAAAATGGATGCTATATCAAGTGATTTCTCTTCATTTCCAACCCATTACACATTTTGAGAGCTAAGAGTATCATTGAAGGGTGGTTTTGCAAGTTTGAGGCAAGTTCGTGAGTAGTTGGTCAGCTCCAGAGGCATGCGGTGCATCAGCATAGGCGTGCGGCACAATCAGAGCGCACGGCCCATCAGGCCACTTTCTCCTGTGTAAATTAACACAGGCGCGGCACACTCAGAGTGCACGGCGTGTTGGGTAAAGCACGTGGCACATAGGGTTTCTGCCTACAAATTTGCCAAGAAGCCTCTCAAATCACCTCTCCTCACGCCTAAATTCTCAGGTAGGCCTGCAATCATCACTTGGTTTTGTTTTTGGATGGTGTATATGTGGTATATATGAAGAAATTAGCCTCTCTTTGTCATGAAAAATCAAGTGAAAAGAAACCCTCCATGTTTATCAAATTGTTGTAATGATTCAAGTCCAAAGTTTGTTGTAGGGTTTTTAAAAAAAATTATTGTTGCCAAGGCTTCATTTTCCCTTGTTTCATATTTCCTATTTTCCCCAAATATTTTCCCAAATAAATCCCCACAACACTACACCTTCCTTTCTCAAACTCCCAATCATTCTCCTATAACCATATGATCCCTACCTTATTTCAAAACCCTAAAACATTTCTATCCCCCTTGTCCCTTCCCTAATCTCCTCATTTTATTTCCATTGTTCCCATTTCCATTGCTTCCCTTTTCCTAACAATTCCCATCATTTATGTCCCCTTGGTTACAGCATTTTGATATAGAGACAAAAAGTCAACAGTCAACTTTTGGCACACAGTTTCATATCAGAAAATATATATATTCCGGCCACCTTGTTTTTAGACAACATGTGAGACACAGAGTCCGAATATGAGCAAGATTATGATAGTGACTCTACACCAGGGGTCAATGTGCCTAATGTGCCACAAAGGTATCACAGGGGTGGCAAGAGTGGACAACATGTTAGGGAGGAGCCTACCTCTTTGGCTCAATTGCAAGCTTGCCCGCTTGCCATGGATTGTTTTCGACGCCAAGCATGTTACCAATATTGTGAGATGATCTCACAAACTCAGCATCATCGGGAACTGATCCATCTATTTGTCCTTAACTTACAGGATGGTCATGGGAACCTTGCCTGAGTGGATTTCACTTTGTCACCCAACGCTATTTCTCAGGCCACCAGAATACCAAATGTGGGGGAGGAACTGAGTAAACGCCAAATGCTGGACCGATATTATTATGAGCCATATGTCAAGCCCGCATATATCAGACACTTGAGCACGGCCTTTCCTTTCAGATACCTGAAAGATGAGTTTGCACCATTGATGAAACTCATCATTCGGTATTTCAGCTGTGAGGGCAGATTTTCACGTCTCTATGCGTACCATGTATGTTTGTTAATGCATTTTGTTGGGTTGTGTTATATTCTTTCCACATAGTTAACAGGGGGTTTGAGGGGTACCCGTAACCCCACCTTATGGGGTCCGGGGCAGCGCCCCAGAAAATTTTGGTTTTGGACCCTATGTTAGGTTGGGCGGACCCACCTATGGTTTTGTGCATGATTTTCGCACATTTTGTTTTTTGGATGCAATGGTTTTTAGTCCATGGTATTGGATCGATGGTTTTTCGGTCCATGGTATTAGATGCTTCGGCATGTATAAATATGTATTGTAACATTGAAAGGAACAGAATGAAAAATCAAGCTGGTAGTCTCGGTTTTGAGATCCAATGGGAAATCACTATGTATATGTGTTTTATGTGTTATGCTCTCACATTTTTATTTTTCCTGTGATTTAGAATTCGTATGCAGGTAATTTTTGTACGGGGTTAAAACCTACATTTGGTATCAGAGCTGTTTTGGCTTCAAGGGGAC